>LBNU01008289.1:4380-35249 GCA_014162995.1 Artemisia annua
TAAATCTATCCCTTGGCGATTGATACCACTTGTAGGACCTTGGATAACAACTTCTTTCACAACTTATTAACTTATTCTAGAGAGAGAGTAGAGAGAGAGAGTGGAGACTTCATGTAAAAGATAAGAACTATGTGTGTGTATTGCAAATGAAGCTCAACCTCAATAATGAGGTTTACATTACATTATATAGATCTAACAAGTCTAGGGCTTTTGATATTACATGTATGGCCCTTAGACTTCTTTCTATTTGAACTAATGGACTTATAACTCTTGAAACGTTTTCTAACGCAACCTATTACATGATTTAATACTTTAATGACCGACACTTTAATTTATAAAAATACAAAGCTAACACCATGCCGTTCAACTTAATGACTACAGCTCTTTAAATAGAAAACGGGTCATTAATTGAGGGGGAGCGTATTTGCTCAAAATTTCTGCACCTTTCAAAAACTTTGTGCACCAGCAACAGTGACTAGTTCGTCTCATAATCAGTACATGTTAAAATCTGACCACATTTTCTCCCATGCTCCTAAACTTATTTAAATCAATTGGGATCACAAAATCTCAAATGATTTGAAATTTTGATCAGGGGAGAGAATGTGATTTAAATATGAAATCTGATAAAATGTGATGATTTGGAATTAAAAGTAAATGTATNATGTTAAAATCTGACCACATTTTCTCCCATGCTCCTAAACTTATTTAAATCAATTGGGATCACAAAATCTCAAATGATTTGAAATTTTGATCAGGGGAGAGAATGTGATTTAAATATGAAATCTGATAAAATGTGATGATTTGGAATTAAAAGTAAATGTATGCTCCCCGATATGTGCTAAACTTTTTGATAAACCGGTGCACATATTGAGGGGGAGCAAAATGGCTTGTGGTGATTAAAAATTTTGGTAATTTTGGCATCTTATGTGAGCGTGACTCAGATTTGACTCATGAATTGACGAAACAGAACTGTTTGTATTCGAAAGGATTTATCCAAGTAGAAGGTACCGTTCGAGAAACTCTTCTTAGATGTATAATTTGACGGGTCTAACTTCCTTATTAAGGAATGTTAACAACTTCAAGTTAGTTATTAAGGCTAGTTATCACCTAAAAGCTGATAATGGATCCCTTTAACTAAGCAACGTAAACGTGTCCCTAGGGTATATGTCTATTAAGAGTGGATCAATTCAAAAAGTGCAACTCATCCCGACATGTGCAAATTTCTATCTAAAACCTATGAGCACATGTTAAGGGGGAGCATTTGAAAAAATCATAAAACTCTCAAGGTGCTAGCAAAAATGTGTTTCTTGATCATAAACACCTTAAGAGAAATTTTCAATGATTTGGTTATATGGCGATTGTGGAAAGATACCAAAAGACCGACCACTTTACTTTAATGCATGGAGTTATAAGGATGGTAAGGTTAGGTATATGTTCCAATGATCCACCAGAACCGGAGGGATCTTCCCAGGGACAATCCAATAGATAGATTAGAAGTCCTTAGGATTGATTAAAAAAAAGAAGAAAAGTGAGAAAGGGAAGAGTGCCGACTGAGATAGAGCTAGGACTGGAACAAACCCAACAAAGTTCTAGTGATGAAGTCTCTTAGTGATGAAGTCTCGGTAATCACTGAAGGGGTTGAAGAATTAAAAAGAAACAAAATAAGAAAGGGTGAAAAGAAATAGCCCTCCAATTATTCAACCTTAGGGCAGAAACCGGGTTCAACTCATCTGCTACTGGTTGTTACTAAGGTAACACCGGTATTGAAGACAAGACGTCATGGACCCAGTGACGCCCTGCACTAAACCTTCCAGCCACTCAAGTTCTCTTAAAAGAGCTTGTTTCATTCTCACGGGGAACCGGTGTAATCTATCAACTGGTCTCTTAGAGATGGTTGATATTGAAGCAGGAGACCTCTCCCTAGTCTCCACATAGGATAACCAAATTGCACTTATTGAGTCTAGAGCCACAAGATGCATCAAAAGATCTCATAGGAACACTTGATTCTTCTACACTGAGTGTTCAACTTTAAGGACACCAGCTGTAATATATTGAGTCCTTCGCAGATCTTAGCAATCTGTCAAGAACACTTATGAGGGAATATACGTATGTATTTCCCAGTGCTTGAGTGGAAATTCCTGCCAGGGTCAACATCAAACAGCCCTGATAGCAGGTCGCTTCGGTAACTCCTTGTGGGTTACGCTTAGTGATCGCAGCGGTTTCAAAACGGTCTACAGTCATGGGGTGATCTCCAACGACTCACCTAATCGTTGATATACTTCGGTATGTCAGTGAAAGCCCCTTTCGGGGTATCCGATTAGGAACGGCCTTGGTAAGGGTTAGAAGGAGTCTTCACACTGTGCTGTTGACGATCTCTGATTCCGAACCTGTAAGTACCGGACGTTTTATTGCTAACTGTCTTATGCAGGAACTTTTGGCGGTTGTTGCTGATTGCAGAAAAGATGCCGATCCACCATCTCATGCTCACACTTCAACATCAAATTCAAAGAAATCACGATCATTGAATGGGCTTCAACTATGCTTCCACAACTCTGATGAAGAAGATCATGATCCAGAAAAGTGTGAGCATGCCAATACAAAGTCGTTCAAATCACATAGAGACGTTGCTACTCAAAGATGACTGAAAGATACTCATTTGGATGAAGAACTCGAAGTAAACCCAAAGATCATCCAACACATTAAACAAATCATCTAGAGTCAACTGCTAAAAGCACAAAGTTCATGAAAATTAAGAATCAAAGGATACGAGCTACAAAGATATCGACAAAGATTTAGTTGCTGAACTTCAGTGTTTAACGTTTTAATTTCCGGGGTGACCTCTCTTAGGGGGAGACTGTTAGGAATACGTTTTTTTATATAAGAAGATTCGGTCACCCCGAGTATTCTTTAGCATATTGTAGCTCATAGTATTTATTATATTAGTTAGTACGTAGTTTAGTATTAGTTAATATTTGTGGAGTCAATTCGGGTCTTTACCCACTGTCAGCTCGATCCATAGCCTAGTAGCGGCACTTTATTTCTTGTAACTATATATACCCCTCACCATGCTAGGGTAAGTGTTGGACCTTTAAGCTAATACACTTATATTTCTTTCACTTTCTCTCTCTAGAAAGGCTCCCACTTCTCTCTAACTTCTCTCTAGATTACTTATACAATTCGAACCATAAATCTCAAGAACCAACCATGTTATGTTTATGAGTATCCTATAGGTATCCCCTAGCTTACCCTCCTTATACTATGAATAATAGCTATCCTTTAATATGAGCACACCTTACCATCCTTACCCTAACCAAACTCCATCCGGAATACCCTCCAACCATAATCCGTATCCTGGCATTCCTATGGGCGCAGCCCCTTACAACTGTCTGTACTCGGAGCCTACAGGTACCTCAACGCCCTTCGTTAGGTGGATTGAAGACTATCCACTACCAGACGGCCTGAAGATGCCTTCCCACATAGGCACTTATGACGGAAAGGGGGATCCGGACAACTTCTTGTTTGTTTGAAGGGGAGATTAGGATGCAGAAATGGGTTATGCCTGTAGCCTGTCACATGTTTACGTACACCTTGAAAGACTCTGCCCCGATTTGGTGGAATGGGCAGAAACCCGGCAGCATTGTGAATCTTGATGATTTGAAGGATAAGTTCCGGTTACATTTTAGTCAACAAAAGAAATTCACGAGAACTCACCTGACCGTACACAACATCAAACAAAGGGATAGTGAAAGTACAAGAGCCTTCATCACGAGGTACACAGATGAGACTCTTCAGATTCTGGGGTTACGAAGACCAACGCATCTCTGGTTTCGTACACGGTCTTCGAAACTGAACCTTGGTGGAGTTCTTATCCACCGATCTCCCAGCTACTTATAAGGGCCTCATGGAGAAAACGTACACTTGGATCGAAGCTAAGGAGGTATCCACCAATGGAGCTCCTATTGAAAGCGGAGAACATGGTAGCAAAATCTCGAAGCAGTTTTCATGGGAAGGATCGAAGAAAAATAAGAACCACGGTAGGTTCACTCCTTACCACAAAAGCCCAAATCATGGCCTACTAGGAAGCTTGTCCAAATCGCCAAGAGAAATATTGGCAACTGAGAAGGCCGCTAAGGCTTTTGAGCCACCTCCTCGCATGACAAGCAAAGGTAGAAGCAGGGACATGACTAAGTACTGCCATTTCCATGAAGACTTCGGCCACGAAACCAACAGTTGTAGAGAGTTGAAGAAGCAGATAGAAGAGGCGGTAAAAACGGGGAAACTATTACATCTAGTGAAAGGTATAAAGAAGGGTAAGGAAAAAATATCCAACACATAGCTGGGGAAGGATACTACCCCTCAAGAAGCTCCCATCCTCATGGTCCGGCAGGGAGAACCTAACCTGAAGAGGAAGGCTAACGAAGGGGAGCTACATGAAGTAGGAGAAGTAACATTCCCCTCCGGGATCGGAAGATCCCCTTCGAACGACCCGGTAGTCATCAAAGTCATAATTTCCAACCTAGAGGTCAACAAAGTCTATATGGACTGTGGAAGCTCCTGCGAAGTCATATATGAACATTGTTTCATGAAGTTGCAGCCATTGGTCAGGGCGAAACGGGTAGAACCTAGAATGCCTTTGGTAGGTTTCTCGGGTGAACGCTCGTGGCCTCTTGGAGAAGTGCCTTTAGAAGTAACATTCGGTCAAGGAAACTTCACGAGGACTGAAACCCTTAACTTCGTTATTGTAAGGTCGAAATCCCCTTACAATTTATTGATCGGAAGAACAGCCATGCAAAAGATGGGAATGGTAGTCTCCACCGTGCACTCATTTGTCAAGTTCCAAACAAAACACGGTATTGGAACTATACTCTCAAGTTACAATGAAGGATTAACGAAGAGTTCAAAAAAGGGTATCGAAGAAGATCCTTGCTCGTCCACAGAAGAGGTCGAACGTTACGAAGGATCAAAGGAGTGTGTGATAATAGACAAATCCCATCCGGAGCACAAGATAATAGTAGGAAAACAACTCCCTACCACCTTCAAAAAGAGGTTAAGGACGTTGCTGAAGGCTTACAAAGATGTGTTCACTTGGTCACACTCGGATATAACAGGGATTCCGAGGACGCTCATGTTCGATAAGAAGCCTTTCAACACGGAGCGTAGGCTCCGTGAGTCAGGAAACATCAAACCATCTAAACAACCACGCCGAAGTTTGACTCCTGAGAAGTACTCAGCCATTAGCAATGAGATAAACGAGCTAGTGAATGCTGGGATACTTAGGGAAGTAAAAAATCCTTCCTGGGTCGCCAACCCCATAATGATCCAACGAAGGGACCGAGAATGGCACATATGCGTGGATTTCACAGACATCAACAAGGCCTGTGCTAAACACGTGTGGCTTCCGACAGAGACAGATGAAGGATCCATGTCTTCATCGGACTACCGACTAAAATTCTTCCTCAACACCGATAAAGGGTATCATTAGATACAAATGGCGGAAGATGACGAAGAAAATACAGCCTTTCACGTGGGGAAAGCCACATACTGTTATAGAAGGCTACCTGTTGGCTTAAAGAATGCTGAAGTTACATATCAGCAGTTGATAGAAAAAGCCTTCGATAAACAAATGGTAAGGAATTTGGAATTTTATGTTGGTTTCATGGTGGTCAAAAGTAAGACGGAGGAGGACCAACTCTCTAACATCGAAGAGACGTTTGCTCAGTTAAGAAGAATCAACATGAAGCTGAATCCCAGAATGTGTTCCTTCGGCATCGAGAAAACTCAACCCAAGGGAAAACAGACCACCAACCGAAGGACTGGGAACAATCCTCTGGAGGTAACAGCTAAACAAGCTCAGAATGGATCAGAAGACGCCTACAGTTTGGAAATTAGGCTAGAAGCGTTAATTAAATTCCTTTCGAAGGGAGCACATGGGCCTTTAACATTCTTTAAGAATTATATCATGGGTACCTGCAAAATAACCTTCCGATGGAGTAAGGAGGCTGAAGCAGCTTTTCAAAGATGGAAGGAGTGCATGGAAATACTGCCAACTTTCACAGTCCCGGATCATAGTGAAGCATTGTTTCTACACCTCGCAACACCCTCCGGTGGAATCAGCGCAACACTATTAGCAAAAAGAAGAGGGATATACATTCCTGTTTACTTTGCTAAGAGGACCTTGCAAGAAATTGAGAGAGCCTACACAAGGACAGAAAGATTAATTCTGGCTCGGGCGAATGCTGCGAGGTGTCTTCGAAAGTATTCCAGGAACATCCCATACGAGTACTCACGGATAAGCCAATAAGGCGGATACTCTCTCATCCCAATAAGTCAATGAGAATAGCCAAATGGGTACTTGAATTGGAAGAGCATAGTATCGAATACCAAAAAGAAGACCTTGTCGAATGAGAAACGCCAACAAGTGTACTCTCAGCGTCAAATCAGACCAGTACGTCTACTAAGAAAGAGCTCCATGGAACAAAAAAGACAAATAAAATACCCCCCGGCGGTTCTAAGACGGTCAGGATAGCTAAAGGTCAATCTTCCACAAAAGGCCTTCAACCG
This sequence comes from Artemisia annua, assembly GCA_014162995.1. Taxonomy (NCBI): domain Eukaryota; kingdom Viridiplantae; phylum Streptophyta; class Magnoliopsida; order Asterales; family Asteraceae; genus Artemisia; species Artemisia annua. The sequence continues at coordinate 10,942 of LBNU01008289.1, forward strand.
GATGAAGATAAGGAGGCTCCCAATCTTTTTTCCAGAGGAATCGGAACCTCCGGCGCGTTGAAACATGAAGGTACCTGGTAGTCAAGCATCAATGGAGCCTATCCCTCTAACCGAATAAAAGCCCAAACAGATGAAGTTTTCTCTTCCTATCTGTCCAACGAAGAAGGCAAAGCTTCGAAGTCTTACAGTAAATGGGTCATCATAACTCTCCTTGGAAGGGCGGCTTCAAAAGACTCAAAGCAGTGGTAACTTTCGTAAGTCCTACATGCAAGACTTACAATTTTGAATAGGTCTCTTATTTTCTACTTATGTATTAAATTCTTCTCTTTCGAGAAGGAAGCATTAATGGTAGGCGTCTTAGTGTTCATTTCTTCAAATGATGTAATCCTCCCCACCCACTTAATGATATTACACGAATCTCTTGTTTAAATTGACAACAAAGATTTGCCCAGCCAAGTGATTACAAGTTTTAATGTTCGAAGGATGATACGAGATACTCATGTCTTGTATGACGTAAAGCATCCAATATAATTCACATTAACTTTCCTAAGAAGTCTTAGGGTATTCGAAGCCCTTCGCACTTAAAGGACGAAGACAGAGCGGGTCGCAACCCTTTGTCAGCAATTAAATTATATGATTGCTACAAAATCATGGTTCAAAATACACACAATAAGGCTCTCTATTTTAAGCCTTAGGTGTATATTAACAATTACTAATAAACGATAAAGGGACAAACATATAAACAAGGACAGGAACACACCCACCTATTGCATTTAAACATTACTAAACGCAGCATATAAGTTAAGCTGCTCAAAAGACGATAGATATTGTCTGATGCAACATAAACACAAATTGTTCAAGGCGTAGGCCGTAGCCTATGCAGAATAAGCTAACATTGTCTTAAGGGTACATGCCACCCTTGGGGCCCAATTACTGCAAACATTGCAGCCTTCACTTACCTGGGGACTTGGGGCTTTCTTGTTGAACTTGGGATGCCTTGGGGCTTGCCTTGCTGGGGGAGGATGCCTTCTCCAAATCAGTCTGGGGAGAGGGGGCTGCATGGCAGAACCTTTGTTGCCTGGAGACTAGGGCTTCTCAGTGGCCACCTTCGGAGATGAGGGCTTCTCAGGAGTTGCTTTCATGGATGGAGACTTCACTGGGGTATCCTTCTTACTGACAGCTGATGGCTTCACTCTACGAGGTTTCTTGGAGAGAAGTGTCTCAACAGAGGCCATCGGATCCTTGGTTGCTTCGACAAGGAAGGGGTACTCTGCAGCTGCGAGGATGTTGCTGGCTTGATCATACTCTGCCTCATGAGTGGATCGGTAATAAGGTACCTTCGACAAATCCACAGGCTTACCGGTTGCAGCAACTTCCTCCAATGTAGTGCATTTCCCGTGATAGATGGCGGCATTGATAACATCACCTACCAATTTCCCTACCTCGTCACTATGATACAACTCCATGGCTATGTAAGGAATGACTTTCGAGACCACCACAGCCCTGTCTTTTCTGAGCGCCTTGTACTTACGCTTGAAGCCATCCAGATCTTCGCGTAATTTGGTCTCTTGTTCAGCCATCTTTGATCTCTCTTCCTCGAAACCCTCACTTGGCCTCTAACTCAGCAATCTCCTCTTTGTACCCTACAACTTTTGCCTCCTCTCTTCGCGGCTTTTTGCATTCTGATTGGGCCTTCTCTAGTTCTTTCTCTAAATCTGCGATGTCAGCACGAAGATCTTGAACAAGGGGATTCTTCTCCAGATCCCTCAAAGCTTCCTCACACTTGGCTTGAATCTCTGCAAACTCTTGATCCTTCTTCTTTTCCTTCGCCAGAATGGCATCCATCTTCTCCCTAGCAGTTGCGAGAGTCCGCACCACCTCCCTTGTGCGAGCATTCAGATGATTGTCTAGCATAGCCTGTCTTGTATAGATTTTATCATGCAAGTCACACAACTCCTCAATAGGCATACTAGTTAAAGTACCCCTCCAGCTAGCAGGAGTGATCTGTTCAACAAGATGATGGCAGGCAGGAGCATTAGGAAGCTCTTTCGTATTGGGAAGACCTGCACAATATAGAATGAATTAGAAGATGCGTAAATATATTACTGCTAAAATTATGGCGTACGTGCTTACCATGGATGTCTTCATTCTCCTGCAACACTTCAACAGCTTTTTGGGTGGTAAGCTGACCCTTCTGCCTAGTATTCCTGGTAAGAGGGGTTGGTAGCATCAACTTTCTCTGGGGAGTAGCCTTCACTGCTTTGGCACTTGTCTCTTTCCTGCTTCGCACTCTGTCAGCGATACCAGATGATGAACCAATGATGGTTACCTGATCATCCTCGGAGGGAGGGTCATCGGATTCAGCAACATTTTCCACCAACTGAGATGTTTCCTCTACATTTACTAGCTTCGATGATTTCGAAGGCTTGGTAGGCTGGATTGAAGCTATGGGCTCAACCATTTATGCAACCCTCTCCTAGTTATTGACTGACACGGAGGGCGAGCCAACACCGTAGCTAACTTCATTGGGATCCTTCGGAAGGAAGCTCACCTCTTTGGCACCACCAGCAACTACAAAGTTTCGGAACAACATTTCTGTAAAAAGAAAGAAAAAAAGATAAATACCATCAGATAAGTCATTTAAATTTATTTTAAATACGAGTGTACATACTTTGTCCATCACATTCTATTTCAGGCTTCAACGGAGAGCCCTCCCAGTGGTCAACAATGTCAGCCATGTATAGAATGGGCTCGGGGAATGTTTGAACATTCACTGGATGGCGGACAAGACGCTGGTACAATGGATTCCTCCGAACAGTAAAAGGCAACTCATCATTGAAGCATTTTTTATCAAACTTGTATGCTTCATCCACTAAAGCAGGGTACTCCAGAGGTATTATTGTATCTTGAATATAAAAGAAACTCCCTTTCCAGTCCGTAATGTTTGAAAAAGGTTTTAACAGTATAGTTGGAATATCAGGATCACCCCTTTTTGCTAAAGTCAACCAATTCCCACCCGGGTATAGGTTCATAAAACCCCTAAGCACTGTTAGCGTAGGCTCATATCCGTAGGCTTTACACATTACAATGAATGTTGTGAGCTTGGCCAGGCCAAACAGATTGAACCTAGAGATGTGTACTTGGTAATATTGCATAAACTCTAGAAGCAAAGGGTGGATTGGTATCCTAAAGTTTGACAACTTAAACGCATGGGTATACAGACCTACATATCCATTAGGAGCATCAAATATTGCCTGGTGTTTGGTGGGTAACATGATTTTATACTTCGAGGGAATGGGGTATTCATCGAGAAAGTCGTGTAATTCCTTTTTAGTTAAGGTACATTTTTGTTCTTTAATTATAAACTTGGAATTTTTTGACATATTGACTAACGAAGAATACTGCTACGAGAAAATATAGTTGGACGAAGAAGAGATTTACCTTTTTGCTAGCAGAGATTAGTAACACGCGATGCTGTGCGTATTTTGATTAGATTTGCACGCAGTATAAAGGATGAAAATTTTGGGCACCAGTGAAAAAATGATTTAGGATTAGAGGTGGTAAGCATTTATACCGCTACTCCTTTGGATCATCACCATACACGTGTCTCGCCTATCCATTCGGACTCCAATGGAATTTTAAAATTCGAATGGACGTTTTTGATTACCGAGGATATTGCTACTGTAGCCTTAATGCAAGTTGTTAGATAATATTCAAGTGCATTTAATGTGTGCTTTAGTGACGCAAATTTCTTTTCTTTTATTTCGTATGGCCCTACGAGCTAGCATGGTTAGTTTAGTTGGCAATAGAGTTGAAAGCCATATATTCTCGTACGCATATCTAACTTTCAACTGGGGGGCTTGATGATGTACCCTCCGATTAGGTCGAAGGACTTCCCTTCGAGTATGATCGCAACCTACATAATTGAAGGCTCTGGCTAGCCTCCTAAAAATTTCATTAGCGTAAAACTAGTCATCTATGATCTAGTTACCAAATGGGAATTCGCCAATCGAAGGACTAAGTCCTTCGGGGTATCCTACGATAAGTCTTTAGGGCGGAGCATACGCTAAGACAGAACATCGCTAAGACGTCTTACCGACGTCCTCTCTTTCTCTTTAGCTCCCCCGCTAAACTAGGAGGAGTGGGACATTAGGCCCTAGTGGCCACCACACATCATGGGACGCCCTCATAATCTCCGAAATTCGTGCAAATACTCTCCTAGGTTATTTCATCCCTATAAATAGCCCTGGACGAGTTGGTAATCTGGTATGCAATCTATCCCATCTTACTTTACTATACTTTTCACCTAAATTCTCATACCAAGCACTTATTCACACGCCGGAGGTGGTTCGTAGGGTCCAACCCCTGCGCAATCACTTAACGTAGTGTCTTCGTATTTCTTATTTTTAGGTTAGACACAAGCTTGGCTCAACCACAACATCCCCTATATCCTTTGATCACCATCGAAGGCCTAGTCGTGCAAATTATTGTACAATCACTTTCCATAAAACATAAAAATACAAAAAGAATCATCCCTCACCCTTAGACCTAATTAGAGTAATTTTCAATCCTAACGACACTATTCCCCGAGAGAACGATCAATCCCCCGGTACTTGCCACTTCACTATATTACATCGGTCAGGTACACTGCCTGGTGGGGATTGCAAGCTTCTCAAGATCCCTTGAGAAGTAAAACCTACTGCGTAGGTCGCAAACCACGCATCAATTAATAAGATTAAAAGGGGTTAGGAAAATTAAAAGATTATTGTAATATGTTCTTTTCTTTTTTCCAATCTTAAGGATTACGCGGTCATTGTTATGACATTTGTGTTTCACATGGTACCAAGTTCGAAAACCTTGTGGGAGCCTTAGATTCTCCTATTGGGGAAGACTCATTCTTGAGTTTTAGAGCATTACTTGTTTTACTGCTTTCCATTAGAGTCTGTCTTCACCTCTACCCCTTCTTTTGTTTTAATTGCTTATATGTTTTATTCCTTGTGACTTGTTTTACATATATGCTATTGATTTTGGAAATAAAACAGACTAATTACTTATATCAAAACTTGTTTTTAATTAAATCGTGGGTTCCATCAAGCTATTGAGGGTGTGGATCATTACTCGAAGCTACCAGGATATAGCTTGCTAGATATCATGAGATTTAATTATTGTCTGTTAATATACACACTTAATTCCTTGTGACCAGTTATGTGTTATGTGTAAAACTTGTATTTTTTTACACTTAAACGGACTATAAACTATTGAAATCTGATTTAATTAAATCGCAGGTTCCATCAAGCTATTGAGGGTGTGGATCATTACTCGAAGCTACCAGGATATAGCTTGCTGGATATCGTGTGATTTAATAAACTTTAATTATAAGATACCTTAAGTTTTGTGCTTTTATTAATGATCCTTGATTATAACTAATTGACTAGTTGAATCAATACAAGATCTAGGGTTTTGTATGGCCTTTTCCCGCCCCACTACATGCTTCGGCATATGAGGGAATTATTGGAAGAACTTGGGTCTTTTGACTCATGCAGAGTACAATATAGGGCTATTGAGCATTCTTTGCCCGTGATAATAGTACACCTAATAAGTTGAAAATTTGTTTTTTTCAAACTTGTGTTACAAAGATGTATGCATGCCTCTTTGTACACAATTTTTGATACATGCTTTTGTCAAAAATTATGTGATACCCTATTTAAAATTTAAGTCTATGCCATCCAAGTTTGAGAACACTTGCACTTGCCTTTTGCTCTTCGTTAGACGTGAGTGAATTGCAACCCAAGGTTTTTATTCTCTGGCGTTAGACCTAGAGTTATTTACACATGTTCTCTAATTGGACGACTTAATTGAGTCAAGCGGTGAGATCCTTGAGCCCGAGGCATCGGATGAGACAAAACATGCATGAAACTAGTAGCTTGTACTCTAGTGCCATAAGTCTCATAAATCTAAGAGTTGCACTTGTAATGCAATTGTCGCACGCCGCCTACCTCTTGTACCCACAAGACTTACCAGAGTACTAAGCACTACCGTGATGAGTGGGAGTTCAAGAGGGTCTTAGTCTTTTAGTAATTAATTGTTTTATTTATTAAAACATGGGTAGTTAATTTGTAAAATAATTAATTATCGAAGATACTAAAATTTTGAACTTTGTTTTATTGTAGATGGCAGCAAATCAATCTGTCAACAATTCGACCTTCAGGTCTTTCCTTGAAAAGGAAAAACTTACTTGATCAAACTTCCTCGACTAGTATCAGAATTTGAGGATCGTCCTCACAGCCGAGGAAAAGTTAACCTATGTGGAGCATCCCATGCCTGCTACTCCTGTTCCTCCAACTCCTGATCAGCAGGTTCCTGCTGATGTCCTTGCTGCTCACACCTAATGGGTTAAAGCATCCAAGGACATAGGATGTCTTATGCTCATAAGCATGACTCTAGAACTTCAAAAGAATCTGGAGCACTTTAATGCATATAACATGCTTAAGGAATTGAAGACCATGTTTGCTCACCAAGGAGAACAGGAACTCCTTAAGACTGTGTAGGCCTTTCATGCATGTAAGCATGAGGAGGGTCAATCTGTTAGCACCTATGTTCTGAAAATGAATGGCTATCTAGATAGACTGGAACGCGTTGGTCACCCCATGTCATCTGGCTTTGTAGTGAGCTTGATTCTTACCTCTCTGAACAAGGACTTTGCTGGATTCAGACAGAATTATAATATGCAATGCATGGGGAAGACAGTGAATGAAGTGCATGCAATGCTTAAGCTGCACGAACAAGGGCTTCCTAAGAAAGATGCTACCCCTGCTCTACTTTCTGCAACATTGGATTGGTTGTTTTCCATCTCCATTGGTTTTGCTGAAGTTAGTAAGTTGTTTCTTTGGATCTTCTAATTCATAGTATCAGAACCTGTCTCTGATACCACTTGATAAGGATCTAAACACACGCCTTGTGTTAGATAGATACTTTGAGTATACACTTTGTAGCACGTGGAATTTACCATAAAGTACTTAGAAGAAGTATTTGAGTGATGTGTATGAATGTTAATGAAACAGTGAACAATGAAAAGTATGAACACAGAAGTTAAACCAAACTTATAGCTTCAATATTATTAAGAATAATGATGCAGGTTTTACTGACTAGGTTTTAATATTTATAAAGTCTCGTTTACCCAAGGTCTACCTTTTACATACTAACGGACAGTGTATCCGGTCGTGTGTGGTATAGCTAGTTGGTAAAGCCGAGGTCGTCCCAAGAGAAAAGGTGCAGAAATTATCTAAGTTCGTGTCACGTTTAAAAGGGGGTTTTATAGATTAATTAAACTAATAAAAGTAAATAGCAAGACAATAAAGTAAATAAAGGAGAATCAGTAGAGAGAAGTAGTGTTAACCTAATTACTACTCTTGTTATGATCATGACTAGTTTTCTTATAGGTGCATCCTATCATATCGTCCGGGGATTCAATATTCATTTCGGGTCAGATGGTCAAATTCATCTAGATCTATCTTATACCTTGTCCTATCCAAAACTATTGTAAAGCCTTGGGTTCATCGGTACGAAGACATAAGAGTCATTAAGCGTCTCTACTAACATGGACAAGACTAACGAATGCGGCATGGTCAGATCTTACACCCCTCTAACTCCGTTAAGTGTCTAGTGTTGGTAGGTGGTCCTAGGGATAATTCGCACGTGTATGGTGATATTGCTATCACCAAGTCACATCCCTAGCGACTTGCTTCCTAGGGTTAATTCCACAAGTATCTAGAGAACAACCAACGCTAATCACTACGGGAACTAGAGTGTCCCAAGCATCGCCATGAAAGTAAACAAATAATAGAAAATAGATGCGTGGAAAACTAAATCAATAACATAACAATTTCATAACTAGACTAACACCAAGAGGTGTTTAGCCACTCATGTTCATAGTTTCAGTAATACAATATTGAATTAACACAAATCTAAGCATGAATCGAATACAAGAATAAGGAATGATAAAACTTATGATGGTTATGTGAATCCTCCCTTGGAAATGGCTTGGATGTGGCTAGAACTTTGTTCTCCCTCCTTCCTGAGTTTCTCCCAACTTCTGTGTGGTGAAAAGTGATGGAGAATGGTGTGGAAAACTCGGAATTAGGGCTGGTATTTATAGGCCCCGACTCTGTTACAGCGTAGCTAATTTAAGTTGCTACGCCATAACCTTTGCAAATTGGTGTTACGCCATAGCTTGATCAAGTGCTACGGGCGTAATGTCATGATGATAAGCTTCCTACGGCGTAATAGATAACGTAACTACGCCGTAGCTTCTTCCTTGGCCTCGTTAGTTCTTCACCTCCTCAAATAAGATTCTACGTCGTAGCTTGGAGAGTTGCCTACTCCGTAGTGCCTTTTAGTGGACTTCTACGCCGTAGCCAATGAATAAGCTACGCCGTAGTCTTCATAAATTCTCCTTTACAGCGTAGATAGTAGAACTTCTACACCGTAGTCTTCGTAAAGCCTTGCTACAGCGTAGGTAGATGAACCTCTACGCCGTAGTGAGTGCAGAATCCATAATTTCCACATATTTGCTCCAAAGTCCTTCCATTTTCGCGTATGTTCGTTCTTTTACTCATCTTTACCCTGAAACTAAAATAGGAAGAAATAAGAGTATATATTCTTCATATAAGTAGAAAATATGAGCATTTTAAGGGGAAATTAACACTTAGATTGTGGGTAAATTTGATGTTATCAAATATCCCCCACTTGAACTCTACTTGCTCTCAAGTAGACCTTATTAGAATAATTTTCAAAAAGATATCCCCCAAGAACCTGGAGAATATGAAATTAAAAACTCCCTTTGCTAGAATTTATCAAAGCCGAACACCTCACAAAATTGGAACAAACACTCACATCTCTCTTCTAAACTAAGTGTTCATTTTAGGGTAATCACTCAACGCACAGTCATAGAATGTATTCTATCATAGGTTTGGCAGTTACACAAATCTCTACCACTAGAGCTAAGGTCAAAACAATTCTTAAAGGCAATATTGGGTGAACACATATAAGGCTTTTGGGTGTAGCGTTGTTACTAACATACTACGGCGAGGGAGACAAAGGCAATGGTACATGACCGAAACGTCGGGCAAGACACCAGTGACTGCTTAAATCCCTCACCTAAGCATTATTCACAACTAAAGGGTAGGATAAGACATGGGATGCACAATAATGGTGTAAATTGAAAAAGAAAGCAAATAGTCTTAGCCTATAACCGAGTTGCTACCACTTGCCATTCATCCAAAGTCCAAGTTTCAATATGCGAGAATTGGATCATGTAACAAGTGCGTGCCATTAGAGGACATCATGATGGGCACCTCACTTGGTCTTCATGTTGGTGATTAAGAACCTACAACTTCATTCTTCAAATATGACCGAAGTGGCCTCTTCGATATTAGTTCTTTCAAAGCTCTTATTACGGTGCTATACAAGAGTGCACCAAAGTTAACATATCTACATACGGAAATTCACATTTTTTTTCAAATCAATAACATATCCCCCCATTTGGGATGAACAATACATGTACAATAATGGGTTTTCTCATGATCTTCAATGATGAGTCTTCAACATAGGTGTGATTCTTGAATCTCTCGACTTGGACCTCAAATTAGAACAAGTGGCAACTTCCCAATCATAAACAAAGACTACACGGTAGGCTAAGGTGTATAGGTGTATCGAAACAATAATATGGGTATGAAACGAAAGGATAGGCTCAAAAGGGTGTATCTAGGGGTATCTTGCACTAAAGGTGAGTGCAACAAAGGGTTTAACACGGGGGTCGAATAGTCGATGTGACTAATCGATAAACACACACATAAAGGTTATTTGGGTGATAATCCTAAAATATTGCCTTCTTAAAGAGTTTCTTCCAAATGTATCAAGAAATCTTAATACATTACTCGTACACGATTTCAAAATGATGTAAAAGCCAAGTTCTAAAGTTTACAAACTACCGGCACACTCATATTTTTGGTGGATTTGGGGTAAAACAGGGTGAAACTGAAATAGGCTAAACCTCACCATTGTGTTAAGGGTTAATGTACTCGGCTAAGGTCCATTCTAGTTAGGTTCAGAAAAACATGTCAAAAGTTTTAAAAGTGGCATAATTTTTCAAAATAAACTAGAAAAATAAGGGCAAAATAAAGTTCAAGTAAATAATTCTACTCCCGTCCCCCCCACTTGAGTTGTACAAAGTCCCTTTTGTACGTAAAATGAAATAAAGAGGAAAAGTAGAATTAGAACGAGAACTTCCCTAAAATTCGCTCTTGAAAATGATAGAAGGATTATGTTGAGAAACATGCCTTCACTTCGCCTAAGGAGCAAACTTCAAATCCCTGGAATCACACAACTACCAAAAGCATAAAACCTAAAAAGAGAAAAATAAAAAGAAAAACCCAACTCACTTTCGTAGGAATCACGGTTGCATTTAACGTATGCAACAAGCCTTTTAAACCACTTGGTGTCCCAAGTGGACGAGTGAAGTCTTGTGAGGGTTTACAGGGAACACACCCACAAAGTTCATTTAAAAACTAATACAAGTTTAAAGAATGTTTTGTAAAATAAAAAGCATTTTTAAGGTTCAGAAGGTAGCTACGGCGTAGCTGAGATGGGGTGCTACGCCGTAGTTGCTGATTATTTCCAGAATGAAACCTCGAGAGTGCTACGGCGTAGTCAATGGAGGAGCTACGCCGTAGCAAAGCCCCTGGAGAATTTTTCTTGGAGCAAAACTCCAAAGATTAGTTCCCCATTGCAATGCTTCCTTTAGTACCTGCAAAATATTAGTACAAAACATACCAAACCAACAAAATAAAGAAAAATAAAAGGAAAAGGATAATTCGGGTTGTCTCCTGAAAAAACACTTTTGTTTATTATCGAGTCTTTAAGTTAGACTCATTGTGGCGACCTTCAATCATTTGGGGAGATAAACTTCCCCCTCCATTCATTGTCAAGATCTCCGGGCGTCCTATTCCAAACAGTCGAAGGGATGTAAGGTGTGGATTGAAGGCGGTCATCAACCAAAAAGTTTTCTTGTGCCCATTCCCTTTGATATTTCATTGTTATTCCTGGGTCTTGCTGAATTTCACCAAATTTCACCTCCATCCAATCTCTGAATGCAATTCCCTTATACCTTACATCTTGTCTCATATGTTCATTGAAACACGCCTACTTATATCTTTTAACAATGGGTTCGGTTAATCTTCCCCCATTACATTTTCTACGAAATGGGTCACAAGTAGGCCAAACTTGAGTAGTTCCTGCATGCTTCATGATTGCTGGCCTACAGAAGTGATTTGTCCATTTGATCTCTTCTCCAGAATTAATTCCTTTAAAATACTTCTTACCCAAGGGCCTTTATCATAATCGGGTTCTTCATAGCAAGTCCAAACATTAGCTTCCTTCCGTAGCTGTCTTAGTCGATATTCCCACCACCATTGCAAATCTTGTTGAATGGAGAACACGAAGGTATGAATTCCTTTTTGCCGTCTTTTGTGTTTTCTGTAGGTTCGCAACAATGGTAGAAACAATTTACTACCAGTGGCTTCTCGCCTTGCCAAGGATCGAATGAGCTATCCTCTTTCTCACTGTCTTCATCAGATGGGTCTCCACTCGCATAGCTTAAGTCTGGCTTGACATCATGTGCTATTTTTCAACATGAACGTGGCACGTAGTTAAAGATGTCATCTAGTTTTTCAAGCTCGTTTGACTATTTTTCTTTGATGGTGCCATTTTCTCCAACTGCATCAACCTCGTTCTTATGCCTTGGCGCATTTGTTTCTTTCATATTAAAAGTGATTCTTTGGTTGTAAAGTTCAACCCCCAAAGATATCTCTCTTTCAAGGACATTAATAATGGCCCGGGATGTAGCTAAGAATGGTCTCCCCAAGATTAGGTCCTCCCTAGGAGCCTTTGCCATATCAATCACAATAAAATCAACAGGGAAGAAAAACCTGTCAATTTTGATGAGAACATTATCGATCGTTCCAATCGGAGTTGCCTTAGTCATATCCGCCATTTCGATCACCAAAATTGTTTTCCTAAGGTTTGTTAGTCGAAGTGAAAGAAATAAAGATAGTGGCATCACATTGATGCTAGACCCCAGATCTGCTAGAGCTGATAAATTGGAGTTACCTATGGTGCAAGGGAGAATGAAGCTTTCCGAGTTATCTTCCTTGGTTGGAAGCTGTCGTGGTGTTGGTTTATCATTAGAAAGAATTAAGTCACGAAACTGATTTTTAACTTTGTCTTCCTTGTCGGTGAACAAAGCCATGCATGCTCCGACCGTTTTCTTGCTTTCTTCGGCTATATTCTTTTTATGAATATTATTGGCCAAATTTTCAATCATTGCTTCAAGATTCTTGAGAGATTCATCATGGTTATCAAGGCTCTTGTTAGTGGCTTCTTGAAAGTTCTTCAACCATATATCTTGCTCTCCTTGTTTCTTCCTAGAATCTTCGAGGTACTTATTTATAGTATCCTCGAGGCTTGATCTTCTCTCCCCATAAGGTTGTCGATTATATCCATATGGCCCTGTACGATAACCGTTGCCTTGGAATGGTCTACCTTCCCCATACTTAACTTCCTCCGTTTTCCCATCGCCCTCGTTCAAAGGGCAATCTCTAGACAAGTGGGGTCCTTCACAAACTTCGCATCCGACTTGAATTGCGTGGACGTTTTCTTTAAGCTTTTTCATGTCACGCCCCAAGCTTTCGAGTTTGTTGGTGATTAAGGCAATTCCATCAGAGTTTCCAGCAATGCTCCTACTACTTCCACCTTCGTGCCACTTTTGAGAGTGGTCCATCATATCTTCAATAGCTTTTAAAGCCTGAGCAGGAGTCATGCTAGGGATAGGTCCCTGAGAATCTAGCATTTGGCGGGTCGAGATGTTGATCCCTTTGTAAAAAATATTGACCATTTGTTGCTTGTTGAGATCATGAGTAGGGCACTTGTACAAAAGATCATTGTACCTATCCCAAGCTTGGTACAATGTTTCATCCCCATCTTGCTTGAAGTTGTGAATGTCTTCAAGCTGTTTTGNTACTTAACTTCCTCCGTTTTCCCATCGCCCTCGTTCAAAGGGCAATCTCTAGACAAGTGGGGTCCTTCACAAACTTCGCATCCGACTTGAATTGCGTGGACGTTTTCTTTAAGCTTTTTCATGTCACGCCCCAAGCTTTCGAGTTTGTTGGTGATTAAGGCAATTCCATCAGAGTTTCCAGCAATGCTCCTACTACTTCCACCTTCGTGCCACTTTTGAGAGTGGTCCATCATATCTTCAATAGCTTTTAAAGCCTGAGCAGGAGTCATGCTAGGGATAGGTCCCTGAGAATCTAGCATTTGGCGGGTCGAGATGTTGATCCCTTTGTAAAAAATATTGACCATTTGTTGCTTGTTGAGATCATGAGTAGGGCACTTGTACAAAAGATCATTGTACCTATCCCAAGCTTGGTACAATGTTTCATCCCCATCTTGCTTGAAGTTGTGAATGTCTTCAAGCTGTTTTGCCGTCCTTGAAGGAGGGCAATACCTTTGGATGAAATGCTTCTTCAAAAAAGCCCAAGTGTTTACTGTCCCTGCTGGTAGCCTATCAATCCATCTTTTTGCAGCTCCATTCAATGTCATCGGGAATACTCTGAGCATTATCGCATCATGAGACACTCCCGGAATGTTGAACAAACTGACAATGTAAAGAACATTGTCAATGTGTTCGTGAGCGTCTTCCGTCTTGCTTCCTGAAAATGGATATTTCCGCAGTTCCCTTATGAATTGATTTTTAATTTCGAACTGCACATCATCCCCAATAGCCGGCCTAACCAAACTAGGCCCTTGCTCTTCTCGTGTAAGAGCCAAATACTCTTCAAGCGTAAGGTTGTCAATGTCAATATCTGCCATAACACCTGAAACTTGAAAATAACCGTGAGTACTGAAAAGGAAATAAAACAAAAATTAAAAACTTAAATAAAGTCCTAATAGCTCCCCGGCAGCGGCCCAAAAACTTGATGCAGGTTTTACTGACCAGGTTTTAATATTTATAAAGTCTCGTTTACCTAAGGTCTACCTTTTACGCACTAACGGACAGTATATCCGGTCGTGTGTGGTATAGCTAGTTGGTGAAGCCGAGGTCGTCCCAAGAGCTAAGGTGCGGAAATTATCTAAGTTCGTGTCACGTTTAAAAGGGGGTTTTATAGATTAATTAAACTAATAAAAGTAAATAGCAAGACAATAAAGTAAATAAAGGAGAATCAGTAGAGAGAAGTAGTGTTAACCTAATTACTACTCTTGTTATGATCATTACTAGTTTTCTTATAGGTGCATCCTATCATATCGTTCGGGGATTCAATATTCATTTCGGGTCAGATGGTCAAATTCACCTAGATCTATATTACACCTTGTCCTATCCAAAACTATTGTAAAGCCTTGGGTTCATCGGTACGAAGACATAAGAATCATTAAGCGCCTCTACTAACATGGACAAGAATAACGGATGCGGCATGGTTAGATCTTACACCCCTCTAACTCCGTTAAGTGTCTAGCGTTGGTAGGTGGTCCTAGGGTTAATTCGCACGTATAGTATCTCTGATCAATTACCACCATATCATCAAGCTGTTCTGCAGTCAACTTTTCAGCTTGAGATTCTTGTTCTTGAGATACCTTTTTCTTCTTAGTAGCTTCTGGTTCAAGGGTTTTACCAGGTCTCTTAAACCTTCTTGCTTCTTCTTCAGAATCCATTGGAACAAAGTCTTTATCTCTTTTAAAAGTTCTATAGTAAAGACCTTCAATTTCTTCATGTGTCTTTCCTCTGAGCTGAGACATCTTCCATCCACCTACATTGCATATATACTTCTTCATACCAGCAATAACTTGAACTTTGGATGGTTGTCTTGGCTTCTTCTAATTCTTCTTGATTGAACCTATCATTTCCTTAAGTGCTTGATCATTCTTCATTTGTATAAAATCAGCTAGTTGAGCTGATCTTTCTTCAGTTGTTAAGCTTTGATCTGCAACAAGCTCAATACCTTTCTTCTTCACTTCAGGATCTGTACTAATCATATGTTCAATCTCTTCTTCAGTTGGCACAAAAAAAAAAGTAGTTGAATCAACTTTTGGAGCAACCAAATTCAATTCTTCATTTTGCAATCTCTGAGCTTCCATAAACCTTGCAATATCAAGTTCATCTTGTGCAGCTTTTCTTGCAACTTCATCCTCTTGCACTTTCCTGGAAACTTCTGCATCATAGTCAATTTGTGCAGCAACCCTAACTTTGATCTTCTTCTGTTGAGCATCCTCTTGAACTGTCATTGGAGCTTTACCCTTTTCTTTCCTTTTTCTTTCAATTTCTTCCTCAGCAGTGGCTTCAATACAACTAGCAGTGTTAACTGCTTGTGGTTGAATGGATGCAGTATCCAACACTTCTTCAGGCACCTTTTGAAAATCGAAATAAACAATCTCTGTTGAATCATCTCTAGCCACTTCCTCTGTTTCTTGTTGTTGCTGAGGAATTTCTTCTGTACCCTGAGCTTCATCCACTGGTTCATCATTGCCCAAAACTTCAAAATTTTCAAAATCTCCACATTCAAAGTCCAATCTCCTCCCCTTAGTACCAGTATCTATTTTCCTCCCTTTTTTGGGAGAATCACCCAAATCATCACTGGAGGCATCTGTATCACCATCATGATCTGAGGAAGGAGACGAGAGCACAAGTGTAGCAGATCGTTTCTTCATAAGCTGTTGCACTTCTTCTTTTGGAGTTTTGATATCAGCATGTAAAACTTGAATATCCTTGGCATGTTGCTGCTTAGTTTGGGCCAAGTCTTTCTCCAATTGGGCAACCTGCTTTGACAATTTTGTACAACTAGCCATCAATTCCTCATCACTTCCAGCTGTGTGACCTGCTGTGAGAGGTGAATCATGGGGCATAGGTTCAGTTTCCTCCCTAGTTGGACTAGGAAGTACTCCTAAACCACCACTGCTTGCACCTTTACCAAAAGGTTCAGGCACATTAAGTGTTGTGTTGGGAGGAGTTGGCTGTTTTTGCCTCCTCTCATATGTATGTGTCACTGGTGGGGTATAGGATATAGATGGAACAGTGATTGCGAGTGTGTGTTGGGGTACACCTTGGTTTGCTGCACCTTCACCCTGTACTTGTGCAATTATTTCAAGCATTTGTGGAAAAAGATCATGTACTACCCCATCATAACCTTCTGTTGCCTTTGTCATATTTTGAAAGACTTTTTGTTTCTGGCAAGGAGTTTTATAAATTCTTTTATAAGGTAGCAACTGATGTTCTTGTAAAATAAGTTGAACAAATCTTGGGTACATTAAAAATTTATAAGCACTCTTCACATTGCTAACCATATTGTTAAATAAAAACTTTGAAAAGTTAAAAATCCTGTTTGTTGCCAAGCAAATTAAAGGTATAGCCATTGTTGTGCTAAACTGCTCATAAGAAGTTTTCTTAGGACTTAAGCAATGTAGAAGAGTATGAATGAAAAATCTCCATTGTGGGGAGAAACATCCCTTTTTAAAAGTAAGTTTTTGGTTGGATATATCATACCCCATATCAGAGATGTATTTAAAAATTTCTAGATTAGGTAATGTGATGATACCTTCTTGATCATCCAAGTGGAGAAGTCTCCTCAAGGATGATTCAGTAACATCAAAAGTTACCCCATCCACTGTTGCCCTGAGTGCAGCAATAGGTTCATGTGTGTCTCCATCATCAATGGTTGTGACAGTAACAGTCTGCCAAAACTTCTTGATTTAAGAGACATAGATTGTGGGATTTATAGTTAAAGCATACATGATGTGTGTAGCATAGAGAAAATCCACAATCTGATAAAAAAATAGGCCCATCCTTGACCTCTGTTTTCTTCAAAAAGGCAACTTGGTTGTGTGAATCAACAAACTCTAAAACAGCCATGTAGAATGAAGTTGAATAACAAATATATGAACGAGTTAAAGTGAATTGATAATGAAACAAGCCAATTGAGATTTGGTATTATACTGCTAGGGTTTGAGATAATTATGCAAGTGAGAATTTATCTTTAGAAACAATTTATCTTTGGAAGAGAATAAAAGTAAATAAGAAAGTAAATAATTCTCATGAATAAAACCCTATAAGTATGTTAACAAAACGGTAATTCTCAACGGCTAGTTAAAAAATTAGTTACTGACACAACTATTGCAACGGCTAGTTCAACAGTGGAAACATTTACACTAACAGTGGAAACTTTGAACTAGCAGTGGAAACTTTTACACAAAAATTTCTAAGAGCAGTGGAAATATAAAATAGGTTTAAAATAGACTGCTCTTTCATAGTTTTTAGCAAACTACCAGCTATCAACGGATTTGATATGTCTTTACCATGAGCCGTTTGCTATGGACTAGCCAACTCTTGACAGTTAAGTATGGTGAGTTGATAACCATATATTTTTTGGTAAACTATCAACCCTAAAAGGATTTGTTAAGTCTTTACCAGTAGTCGTTTGCTCTGGACTAGTTGGTTCTTATGTGAGTGAGACATGGTGAACCAATAACCATTTGTGGTGTGTCTCAGATACACACTCCATTTGATCAACTCCCACAAAATGTGCTTAAACACCTGCAATAGTTAGTCTAAAACCAAGAAAATACAAACCGCAATATTTCCATTTGATAAATTATCACAGATGACTAACTTATTACATAACCAGTACAAACTATACAAAGCAGTTACTTTGACACAACTAGCAGTACAAAAATTCTAAACTCAACTAAAACACTTAGACATCAAAAAAGTTTTAAGGATTAAGCATTCCAATACCTGTTACCAAGTACTGAAATCTTCCCACATCAAGACCTTTAGTTAATAAATCAGCATAGTTATCATGAGTATGTATTTTGACAACTTGTATTAACCTTTTCTCATAACAATCTCTTATAAAATGATGTCTAATTTCAATGTGCTTAGTTTTAGTGTGTTGTACCGAATTTTTAATTATGCATATGGTACTGCTATTGTCAATATAGATAATGGTGTTCATGAAATTATACCCATAGTCAAGTAGCTGGTTTTGAAGCCATAATACTTGAGCACAACAACTTGCAGCAGCCATATACTCTGCTTCAGTTGATGTAGTCACCAATGTCTGCTTCTTGCACTGCCATGACACCAACCTACATCCAAGGAATTGGCATCCACCTGTTGTTGATTTCCTATCCAAGCTTGCACCAGCATAATCACTGTCTGAATAAGCAACCAATTCCATAGGAGATTCTTTTGGATACCATAATCCCAGATTAGGATATGCTTTGAGATATCTGAAAATCTTCTTCACAACAGTCAAATGAGATATCTTGGGAGTGACCTGAAACCTTGCACAAGCACACACTGCAAACATGATGTCTGGTCTTGATGAAGTGAGATACATCAAGGAACCAATCATGGATCTATAAGTATGCACATCAACTGCTTCTCCACTATTGTCCTTCAAAAGTAGATGAGTATCCTTGTCAGCAGGTGTGCTAGAAGACTTAGCATCAGTGAATTGAAACTTCCTTAGAATTTTAGCCACATATTTGTCTTGACTGATAAAGATGCCATCTTCTCTTTGTTGTACTTGAAGTCCTAAAAAGACTGTGAGTTCACCCATAGAACTCATCTGAAACTCATCTTTCATCAGCTTCTCAAATTCTTTGCACATCTCTTTCTTTGTAGAGCCAAAGATGATATCATCAACATAAACATGAACTAATAAGATATCACCTTTGTCTTTCTTGTTGAACAAAGTTTGATCAATCTTGCCTCTATGAAACCCATTAGTCAAAAGATAAGCTGCAAGGGTTTCATACCACTTCCTTAAAGCCTGATGTAAACCATACAAAGCTTTTACTACTCTATACACCTTGTCTGGATGGTCATGGTCTTCAAAACCTGGAGGTTGAGAAACATACACCTCCTCATCAATTTGCCCAAAAAGAAAGGCACTCTTTACATCCATTTGATAGACAGTGAATCCCATAAAGGATGCATATGCTAAAAAAAGCCTAATAGCCTCAATTCTTGCAATTGGGGCAAACACTTCTTCATAGTCAATACCATCCTCTTAAGTGTATCCTTGAGCCACAAGCCTAGCCTTGTTCCTGACGACTATTCCTGTTTCATCTTTCTTGTTTCTAAACACCCACTTGGTACCAATAACTTTCATCCCTCTAGGCAAATCAACAAGTACCCAAACTTTCTGAATCTTAAACTGAAGCAATTCCTCTTGCATTGCCTCTACCCAGCTTGAGTCTTCTAGTACCTTGAACACATTCTTTGGTTCCATTTGTGATAGAAAACACATAAACAGACATTGATTCTTGTCTTCATGGTCCTTGGATTCATAAACTTCACTAATAAAGCTATGATGATCATCCATTCTTGTCTGTTTTCTGGTTTTCACACCAGATTGAACATCTCCAATCACATTATCAAGTGGATGAATCCGGTGAATTGTAGCTTGGGGAGTTTGAGGAACTTCACATGCAGTAGGCATATTAGATAGTGCAACATCATTGGCTTGTGTTTCCTAAGGAATAGAAGTTTTATTTTCCACATTTGGTCCAGCAGTGGAAACTTCTGGCCTAGCAGTGGAAACATCATTTACACTGCTTTCAGGAATCTCTTTGTTCAGTATGTCCACATCAACTGCTTTGAACACATCTGCATCGCCTTCTTTTCAAGCATCATAAAAGATTGTAGCTCTCCAGTCTTTGAGACAAAATCATCACCTGCAAAATCCCAAATGGGCATAATAATTTGATCTTGATCATCCTCTTGATCCTTGCATGGTTCATCATCATAAACAAACTCTTCTGAACCTGCCAAATCATTAGTATTTGTACCTGCAACAATAGGTATATAATCCATAGTATGGGTTAGAGTATCAAGATCAAATAGCCATTCTGGACATGTACATGCAACATTAGGTTGGTTTTCTAAGAACTCAACATGTAGATTTTTTTCAACCTTTTTGGTCCTTAAGTTGTATACCCTAAAGGCTTTACTAACCATTGAGTACCCAACAAAATAACCCTCATATGATTTTCCATCAAATTTACCCAGATGATCTATGGTATTAAGAATAGTGACATGACATCCAAATGGTATCATGAAGTGTAAGGCATGTGTTCTACCTCTAAATAACTCATAAGGTGTCTTGTTCTTTGTTTTCACCACTAAAACCCTATTTTGTACATAACAAGCATTGTTAACTTCTTCAGTCCAAAAAGTGATTGGCTATTTAGAATCAGCCAATATGGTTCTAGTAGCCTCTATTAGTGTTCTATTTCTCCTTTCAGCAACACCATTCAGCTGAGGAGTTCTAGCTACACTAAATTCTCTCTTAATACCTTTTTTCCTGCAAAAGTCATCCATAACTCTATTTTTGAACTCTGTCCCATTGTCACACCTGATAATTTTGACTTTCTTATCAACTAGGTTTTCTTCTTCTATGATAAAAGTCTTAAGGATACCAGTTGTTTCCTCCTTAGTTCTAAGAAAGAAGACCCATGTAAATCTGCTAAAATCATCAGTCACAACAAGACAATACTCCTTAAGATTTATGCTACTCACAGATGTAGGACCAAACAAGTCCATATGCAATATATAAAGTGGGTGAGCAATAGAGTTAAAAGCCTTGGTCCTACAAGAAGCTCTGTGTTGCTTGCCTTTAAGACAGCCAACACAGGTTTGGTCATTTCAAATCTTTTCTGAGGTAAACCTCTTACCAAACAATCCTTTACAATTTTATTTATGGTTTTAAAGTTTATGTGACCAAGTCTTCTGTGCCATAACATGGACTCATCTAATGTGGCCTTTGCAATCAAGCAAGTAAGATCATCTTTAGCAACAATGTTCTTCATATCAATACTGTATAAATTGCCTTTTCTAGGAATTTTAAGTAATATCTGACTTTCATCAGGCATCTTAAAATCCTTATCAAGGACAAAACATTCATTATCAGAAAAAAGAACTTTGTTTTTCTTGTCACACATCTGTGACACACTGAAGAGATTATACTTAAGCTCTTTCACATAGTATACATTTTCAAACTCCAAGTTTCCAGTTTTGATTGTACCTTTACCAGAAACTTTACCACCAATTCCACCTCCAAAGCTGACAAATTGTCCATCAATAGGTTTGAAATCTGAGAGATAGGACTTGTTGCCATTCATGTGCCTTGAACATCCACTATGTGAGTAACCTTGATCTTCTGTTTTTGGATGTCCCTGCACATAAAATAAAGGAATTAGTTTCCTTTGGAGACCCAAGCCATTATTGACTTGGATATGCCTCGTGTATCAATATAATTATATCTATCAAAGGTCAATGATACACCATTGGGATTGTTTGAGGAGGTAGTTCCTTTTGGTCTCCATTCCCAACGTGCTGAGGCCTTCACAGCATTTCCCAAGTTTACCCTGTTATTGTTTACATGACCAGCAGTGGTAACTTTTGGCCTAGCAGTGGGAATAGCTGGCTTAGAAATTTTGGCTTTTGGTACCCACTTCTGGTTGTAAACAACCTTTTTCTCATAAAAGGTCCTTTTACCTGTTTGTGCAGATTTAACAAAAGTTGTGATTGGTTTTGCACTTGAAACGGGTGGTTTTGGGTAAGCAGTTGAAACAGTTCTAGCAGTTGTAAAAGATTTAAGTCCAGATCTGAATTGAACTGCTCTGGGAATCATTTTGCTGTGAATATGAGGGTGAGAATATTTTTGAAAATTATTTTCATTCACCCTTTTGTTCCCAAAAACTTCCCTTCTTCCCTTATGGTAGTTACATTTAGCATACAAGTGATCAAAGCTTCCACAGATATGACATGCCTTATTATTCACCACAAAATCACTACCAAGTTGTTGAGATTTTAGGTTATTCCAGTTCCTTTGGTTACCCCTAGGAGCTGGTGACTTGTTCCTATACATCTCAACATATTTTACAGTTGGCCTAGTTTGATTTACATGTTTCCTAGGTACCTCTGTATTAACTTTAACAACTTTGGGAACAGTAGTCTCTACATTAACCTTCACACTTTCACCCACTAAAGATGAATCACTAGCACTCTCAAAGGCATCAATCTCATTTTTAACCTGTTCATTATTAGCACTTTTCACAAACTTAGGGCCATAAGACATAGTTGGTTCCTGAAATTCTTCTAACCCTGTATGTGCTAGATCTATGCCTGGAGGTGATGGAACAGCTCTTAGTGGTGGAGGAACAGTCTTGTATCCTACACCTGACTTAGCCTTATTAACCACTTGTGCTTCCCAAATCTTAGGTGTTGTTTGTTTTTTTAAAAAAAGTCTGACTGGCCTCTGACATCTTACCAGTCAGACGCGATCAGACATTTGGTCTATTTGTTTTCTCTAATCGAGTCAAACACGGTCAGATGTGTGGAGGTCTTACCAATAAGAGGTAGTGATTATGTCTTACTGCCTCTTATCCTTACAAAACTCTTTCTCACTATTCACACCCCCTTAAACCCTTAAAACCTATCCACACCCACAAAACCCTTCACTCACATCCAGCCACCACCGTCCACCTCCGGCTGCCACTGTCACCTCTAGCCGCCGCCGTCATCTCCACCATCTTCAGCCGCCGACCATCTACAAGGATGTTTCTTTTTCTTTTCAAGATTTATTTGAATCAATGTTGTTTAGGCTAAAATTTTTAAATATATGAGTTCTATGTGTATAAAGATTCAAGATTGTGTATATGGGTTTTGTTTTCCTTGCTATTTCTTGTTTATAAAGGTGTTTATGATGGTCAAGATGTTGCAAATTAGACTTTGTTTAAGGATTTAGAAATATGGTTTGGTGTTATATAGATTGGATGTGCGATATACAGGTTAGATCTAGAAGAAAATGGTTATTATTATTTTATTATTTTATTATTTTATTTTTTTGGGATTTGTATGGACTGAATCAAAATAAAATCATATGTAAGAATATAAAAGACATGACAGTTGAAAGTAGACACTTTGCTTCGAGCTCAAAGTCTAAAGAAGTTGTATACTTGTATTGATCAAATTGAGATAGAAGATTTATAAGTATTTAATAAATTACTTTATAACATTTATTGTCTTATTTTACTTTACAACTAATCTGTATTTTTATTATAGGGCAAGTTCATATATACACAATTTAAACCTCAAAATTCTATATTTCCTCATTACATGCTTTAAAAGCATTATACATGTGCATTAAAAACTTATATTTTAGGTAAATATAAAATTTTGATATTTTAAGTTGGTTAAATATGAAATTATCCCTTTTATTATACTAAATTTGAATAAATATTATAGATAATGGTTTATTAACTGTGTTAAATTTAAGATAAAAAAATGTTTGGTTTCATGTTAGCGTATTGTGATGGTTTATATATAAGTTACAAAAACGGATAACTAAAATCATTCAGACAATGATACAAAAACAAACAACATTATTTCATCCAAATTCAGACTTTATGACCACCTCTTACTAGTAAGATGTGGTAGTCAGATTCAGACACAAAACATCTTAATGAAACAAACACACCCTTAGTGATTCCCTCAGATTGATAAGCTAATGTATCAACAATGATTTTGACATTTTCATTCATCTTTTTAAGTTTTTCTAGCTCATCTCTAAGGGCCTCATTAACAGCAATCTTATAGTCTAAATCCCTTTTTAATACAGCAATATCATCATTGTATTTAGACTCATTCGATCTATAATGTTCTAACTGTTTTTCTAACACAGACAAACCTCTTTTATGGTTAGACAAATTATAGTTAGCATCCATTAACTCTGTTGCTTGATTACTTAAAAGTTCCCTACGTCTTTCACACTCTTTTAAAGCTTTACAAGATTTAGAGCAACTTTTAATAGTATGTACCTCAGAGTCAGAGAAAGCCATTAGGGCAAATTCTGTTGCTACCAGTGCAGCATCTGAAGGTGCTTCTTCTTCATCAGCCATGTAACTCCAATCATAGCTAATACCATCAATAGCTAGCATGGCCTTTGGTTCTTCCACAGTTGGCTCCTTCTTCTTCTCCTGCTTGTACCAAGTATAGGCGATGTTAAAATATAAAATACATATGAATCAAATAAACGCAGCGGAACAACATCACCCACACAGATCTCATATAGCCATATGATCAATAAACAAATAAACACATAAGTTTATACCTTTGTAGCGTGATTCGGGAGTCACCAACAAACACCAAACCCACGTTTGGAATAAGAAACCCAAGAGATCAATAAGGTTGATCT
>LBNU01008290.1:7608-34717 GCA_014162995.1 Artemisia annua
AACTTGTGGTTAATGGATCTTGTAGAAGGTATAGTATTTAAGACAAATCTTAGAAAACCAAAACCCAAAGTGATTTCGATGCTTGGTTATAAGATGATTTCGATAAACTGTTAAAGTCCAGGTAATCTCGATAAACTGTAGTTCTCGATAAAACAAGTAGGATCTCGATAACTCACGTTGTTCTCGATAGAAGGAGATTATCGAGAAATGTTGGAGACAATTATCGAGATCTTTGGTTTAATGAAGACAAAGTATGTTTTCGATGTATCTGAAAGTAATTTCGATAGATTCACAAGATTTCGAAAGCAAACAAGTGATTTCGATAAATGGTGAAGCTCTCGATAATCTCAGGTTCTCGATAACAAGTATCAAAGTTTCGAGATTATACAATAACGAAACTATCCAATAAGTCGAAGTGTTTTCTTTCTTATACAAGTACGCCTAGTCCTTCCTTTCTCTTAAACGTTTGGGCTTTAGGCCCATTGGACTTTAACTTAGACTATTACATAAAACCATACGAGTATTAAATAACATAGCTAAATAAGATAATTCTAGCAACCTATTACAATAACTGAAATGACCGAGACTTGACTGAATAGTTGAAAACTATGATCCTAACAGTTTGTCACCTTTGCATGTTGTTTTATTAATTCGAATAAGAGAAAAATTATGGTTTATGGCTTATTTTTAATTCGTTGGCTTATTCACTAGCTTATTTGTTGTCTAAATTTGTTTTCTACAAAGCTTTTACAAGTTCTTAATAGTTTAGATCTAGTTTTCTTTGCATCAAATCTTTCCAGCGTCTAAATTTCTTTTTTGCGAGTATGTTATTTAGGGTTTTGCAAGTATGGTGGTTTTTGTTAAATGTTAGCGAGTATGGTCCATAATAGTGAGTATGAGTTTGGTATTTTAGCGAGTATCAATTACCCAATTGCGAGTATGGTCTACCCATAGCGAGTATCACAGCTTTAAAAATTGCGAGTAAGCTTTCATTCTTGCGAGTATCAACTTGGCAATGAGTTTTGTTTGCGAGTTTGGGTTCCTTATTGCGAGTGTGTCCAAGATTTGCAAGTATGGTCATAGTGTAGTGAGTATCAGTTTCAATTTTTGCAAGTATGGTTTTCTTTAGCGAGTATGATGTCTGATTTAGCGAGTTAGGTTATAAGGTTAACGAGTATTGAAGTCTTTTCCTTGCGAGTATGGTTTTTCTTTGAGTCTTTTTGCGAGTATGTCATTTTCGTAAAATATTGAAAGTAACATTTCTTTAATTATTGAGTTTAGTGTTTTCTAATTAACGAGTTTTAGTTCTTAAGTTGTACTAGTGTCAAGATCTTTTGTGTCAAGTTAAGTCTAGTTCGAGTTTCTTTTGTGTCGAGTATCTTTTGTTTCTTAAGCCGAGCTAGGCTTTTATTCACTTCATCGTTTCATCGAGTGGAGTTTTGTTTGGTTAATTTCTAAACGAAACTCTGCCGATTTTTCTTAAAATCTTTTTAGCTTAGTTTATTTTCTTATAGTCTTAGTTCATTAAATCTTTTATAAGCTTTACGTTTACTTTTCATTTATTAAATCTTAAAAAATCCAAAAACATTTTCCGTTCTTAGTTTACTTTTCTTACTTAAACCTTTCTTTCTTTTTAATTAACTTAGTTTCATCGAATTTAATGTTTTCCTTTGTTCTTAATTCTATTTCTTTTAAACATGTTTTCATTTTCTAAATTGTTAAATCTTAAAAGTTTTCTCGTAGTGTAAACAAAAACAAAATCAAATCTTTTAAACCCATTCACTTCACATAACTCACGATTTTGAGTGACGAGATCAATTCAACCCTCGTTGGGACTACGACTCGTGGTTTAAGCTTCACCGCTTGGATTGCAACGATCACTAGGTCTTTATTGTGTTTGCTTAGATCTAATGAAACCTAGCTATTGATTATATGTTGTTGGTTTGTTTGTGAATATTGTGGTTGGGTGAAGTCGATGTTAGGCTTAAGAAAACTGGCTAACCTCCTATACGGTAACTTGCTTGAATGTCTTAAGAAACATGAATCGGATGTGTACTACGATTATTTTGGTTGTATTTAATCCATGAGCGAATTCTAATGATCCCATGTTAGGAGCTTTAAGTTGGCTCGACATAGGAGTGAAGTAGGAGCTTATAGATTTAGGGAAGATCGCACACGGCCCTACGAATGGTTTAAAAGATAGTTATGGAGTAAGGAAATCTAAGTAAACACATATTTCTCACATATAAGTTTCACAACCATTTAATTTTCTAGTAATTTAAATTTTATTTGCAAAAGTAGTTATTTGGGTTAGTTGACTAGCAACTAATTCCGCCCACTCCTCTATCACCATTTTTACTTGCTTTCCATAAAATATAAAAATACAAAAAGAATCATCCCTCAACCCTTAGACCTAATTAGAGTAGCTTTTCAAGCTTAACGACACTATTCCCCGAGAGAACGATCAATCCCCCGGTACTTGCCACTACACTATACTACATCGGTCAGGTACACTGCCTGGTGGGGGTTGTAAGCTTCTCAAGATCCCTTGAGAGGTAAATCCTAAGTGCAAAGGTTGCAAAACCCATGCATCATTGCTAGTTTTATATGTAGTGTATATTAGTTAAATCTTTTTCCTTGGTTTCATTATATCGGCGAGTAAACCCTTAATGATTACTTTTGACTATCGTATTTATTCAAAGATGTCAGATTAAATAGGCGAGGAAGGGGTATGGCAGCCCAAGCAGTGCTCAGCTAGACACAGAGGTTATCAATGCACTAATATAAATTCACCAAAGACATCAAACGTATGAAGTAACTAACCACGGATTTCAATCTACAGGGTAGGCAAAGGTGTAAAGGTGTAACGAAACATTTTAAAAAATGTGTAAGAAACGAAAGGAATGGCTCTGAGGGTTTTTCTAGGGGTATCTTACTCTAAAATTGAGAGTAAACGAAAGGGTTTATACGGGGGTAACTAACCAGTGTAGTTAGTTAATATCACATAACATATAAAGGCTTTTTGGGTGTAATCCTAGAAATTTACCAAGTTAGACAAGTCACTCCAATTATATCGATAATACACATTATGGTGGTCTCAAATAGTATACAAGCCAAGTTCTAAAGTTTACAAGTCACCAGTACACTAAAGTTTTTTATTTTAGGCAAAAAATAAGGTTATGTGTGCGGCTATGTAATTTAGACTTAAACAAAAACATGCTAAAATTTTTAAATTTTGATATTTTAAGCATATTTTGAAAAAGTTTGGACAAGTAAGTGTTCTAATTCTCCATCCCCCCACTTAAGCTAAAGAACGTCCTCGTTATTTGTGTTAAAGGTTAAAAACTGGAAAATAAAAGAATTAGAACAGAAAAATTTCCCTGATATTTGCTCGGAATGATCCTCCATTGTGCGTTTACGAGCAAAAATCAACTTTTTTGTGGATGAGAACGTTTAAGCTTCATAAATGATGTTTCCACAAAAAGTGCAAGAATCTATAATACCACCTAGACTTTAACAAACCTGAGTTAAGAAGGTACAAACTTGCATCCTATGGAAGAAGATATGCCGTATCGAGCCTAAAATTAATACGAATCAGAATAAAAGATGCATCGCATCCTTAAACAGGGATGCGCCGCATTAAATAAACTGAAAGAATGTTTTAAATTCGTAAAATAAAAATGCAAATAAATAAAATAAGATATGACCAGTGCAGATGATACGCCGCATTCCATGATAGAGATGCGCCGCATCTTCTGCAGGTCTGACAGACTCGACTCAGAACAGAAAATAGATAAAAGTTCCGGGTTGTCTCCCGGTCAGCACTTGTCTTTATTCCAGAGTCTTCAAGTTAGACTCACGTTCAACTCCTATTTTACTCTTGCTACGTGCCATCCTTCTTCCTTCATTCGAAAGATGTTACCATANATAAGATATGACCAGTGCAGATGATACGCCGCATTCCATGATAGAGATGCGCCGCATCTTCTGCAGGTCTGACAGACTCGACTCAGAACAGAAAATAGATAAAAGTTCCGGGTTGTCTCCCGGTCAGCACTTGTCTTTATTCCAGAGTCTTCAAGTTAGACTCACGTTCAACTCCTATTTTACTCTTGCTACGTGCCATCCTTCTTCCTTCATTCGAAAGATGTTACCATAGAGTTCTGCAACATTCTCTTCGGATCGATCTAATCTAATATATTCTTTGGTCTTTGTTGCAACATATTCTTCATATGGTCCCAAAGTGTATTTGATGACTTCAAATTTTTTCAGAAATTATTATTGGTGGGTCATTATAAGGGATCCCAAGTAGTCGACATTTTCTCTTAATGAACTCTTCCTCGTCTTTATCAACAAATCTAGAATAATCATCCGTACGTAAATAGTCATCAAGTTCTTTAATTAATTTTCTTTGTGACTCATCGTTATCATCATCGGGATAATAGTTTGCTAAATTAATCGATTGATAATAATCTTGGATCTCGCCCCACTTTCTTTTCAGTTTTCATTGTAGTCGTCGATTAAGCCTTGTGTAGTCATCAAACTCTCTATGCACCCATTCCCAGAAAGTAGTGTTTGATGCTCCCTTTAGATTCTTCAAGTATTCGATTCTCCCTTTTTCTTTCAAAGCTTCCGCTCTACGTGGGGTGTCTTTAACTTTATCATACCAGTCGTAGTCTTCAAAGTAAACATCGTTGCCAACTCTTCTTATTCCAATTATGCTTCCCCCATTACAAGTTCCATCATTCTTCCAGTCAGAAGTTGGCCATTCACTACTTCCATTCTTGAAACGGAAGGGTTTACAAGTGTGATTGATTTGCCCATATTGCCATGGTTCATCCCTAACCCATGGTATTTGATCATTTCACTCATAGTACCAGGTGTTTTGAATTCTTCATAAGTTTTGAATCCTGGAAGATCTCTTGTGAGCACATCAGCATCAATTTGAAGAAGGTAATTAAATTCCTTGAATTGTTTGCATAAGTATGTCTCGTAGTCAAACACATCAACATCAATGCTAAATAGTTCCTTGATGCCTTCCTCAATAGTGGATTCATTACATGATGAATCGTGGTCGGTTTCAACTTCTTCATCTTCTCCTCTCATCCAATATACCCATAGTATATTCTTAGTAGCTCGATCCATGGTTTTATGGTTGTTGAATTTACTAGCTAACCAATCTGAAAAATCAACATCGTTAGGATCGTAATTAACGTCAAAGCTAGTGTTACCAATCATTTTCCTCCTTATCTCCATGAACTCATTGAATTGCTCTTTAAAACTTCATGTAAGCCATGAAGTCACTATGCGTTTAACTTCATCCATAGGAGCAAATTCTGGATCTCCATATTTAAGTTCAAGCCATTCTTCCAAAGAGATATCCATCAACCTTATTAACTTCTTATGAAACAAAATCTCGGATTCAGCATAAATTCTTTCATCATCCAGGTTGCTTTTGTCCAACCCCCAGTA
Organism: Artemisia annua; assembly: GCA_014162995.1. NCBI lineage: Eukaryota > Viridiplantae > Streptophyta > Magnoliopsida > Asterales > Asteraceae > Artemisia > Artemisia annua. The sequence goes on from LBNU01008290.1 coordinate 13,081, forward strand.
CTGTTCGGAATAAGGCTTATAAGAAGGTTGCATAGGTTGTACATCACAGCTTTGGTTGCTTGATTTGGTCATTGCATTAGTTGAGTTCATGTATTCGATTTGAAACTTCCCATCTTTCTCTTCGATAGTAGTCCAAGCTAGTCCTTTGGATTCAATGATTGGCCATAAGAGGAGCAATTCATCTTCAGTGTAGCTCATTAGTAAGTCATAAGTAAATAAATCATCCTCTATGCAGCTCAAGCGCTTGAATTCCATAAATGTTGTTTCAAGAGGAGTTTCCCATGAGAATAAATCAGCATCAATGGTGAGTATATTGAAGTTAACATCTTCGTAAACCTCAATTGTGAAAACGGGTATGCTGGTTAGAGATTTGGATTTGAGCATAGTATCGATTGTCGGTAAGTTGCAAGCAATAGCATCGAAATTATCAAGTGAATCCGAAAGTAGTAGTTCCTTCTTCAAAGCTGAGCTTTCAGTATCGCATATTGCCCGGAACTCACTCAAGTTAACTCCATAATTATCACACTCATCATCACTTTCCAGAATCAATAGGTTCTTGGTGCGGGACATTTCACATTGTTTATTTACCTTGTGCTCCATAGCAAGATATTCGTTCATTGATAAATCTTCCATAGTAATACCTGTCATCATAGGTAAAATCGTCAGTAGGATTTGTTCGCTGGAAGAGAAATTGATGAATTAGGAAACGAATAATAAGAATAAAAGTTGCTGATATCTGCAGACGATGCGCCGTATCCTTGAAAAAGGATACGCCGTATCTTATTACGTTAAAATTAAATCAGACTTTTATTTTAGAAAATAGATACGCCGCTTTTGAATTAGAATGCACCGTACCTGTCAGATATCAAAAATCAATTATATTTATAAAAATTAAATGCGCCGCATAAGCGGAAGCTAATGCGCCGTATTTTCGTTATGTTTCAAAATACAAGATTTTTGATAGTAAATGCGCCGTATCGATAAAAACTGATGCGTTGCTTCTGTTTAATAATTCAAAAACTGTTTTTAATTTAAATATTAAATACGCCGTATCTGTTAAAACAGATGCGTCGCATGGCGTTAGGCTTTCGAAAAATTTCTTATTAAAAACAGAATACGCCGTATCTTAGGAAAAGGTGCGTCGTACTCGAGTTATTAAACGCGTTGTATTTTTATAAAATTAAAACGAAATACGCCGTATCTGAGAAACAGATGCGCCGTATCGTTTGTATCAGCACAACACAACGACAGCAATTAGTACCAAGAAAGAAAAATAAAATAAATATAAAATTACAGAAAATAAAAACATACAAAAATAGTAAATATGCAAATTATACAATGAATGCAATCTATCTAATATATAACAAGTTAGGGGTTAGGGGTCTAAAAATCTAATTAAAATACTAATCAATTTAATAGATAATAACAATTCACTCCGCAGCAGCGGCGCCAAAAACTTGATGCGCGTGATGTGTCGTTGCGGTTTAGCAGTGTTAATGCCTACTCAAGTTTTACATTTATATTTAGCCGACCTATCAATAACACACACACTTAACGAGCAGTATACCCGGTCAGTTTGTATATAATGGTAAGTAGAGTGTCGATCACTAAGAGTGGAACGTATTATCTAGTTATCCTAATCAGTATTTTAATATCTAAGTTAGTTTTACAGCCTAATCTAACGCAAGGGGGTTTCAGCCTGAGAGACTGGCACAGTTTGGTTATTTACTAAACAGTAAATTAAACTAATGAGCACGAATCAGCGAATAGCATACACATACACAGATAGATAATAGAGACTATAAGAAGACCTGTCCTGATAATTAAGCAGCTTGTCACTTGTTTTATTGCTTGATGAAGTGAAAAGTGTTACGCTTTTAGGGGGTCATTTAAGCCCTAATCCGTAATTATTTGATCAAATATTGCCCTAAATCGTTCCTTTTGTCATTTTAGGTACTTTGAAGAGGAATTTTGGAAAAGGAAGCATTTTGGATGTTTTTGGAGCATTAAAGTGAAAAAACGACAAAATCTCAAATTATGCTGAAAACAGTACGTAACGGCGTCATGTTCTATAGTGTGACGGCGTCACGCTTTGACAATACGAAGGATGATTTTTACACCAGACGCCCCAGAAAGTTTTGAAGATTTAAAGAGTGACGGCGTCACGCTTTGTGACGCCTAGGCCGTCACGTTATATGGTAAAGGGAGACAGCCTAGAAGGATTTACAAGGGGACGGCATCAAGAGTGGATATGAGCAATCTGAATTTTAGTTTGGCGGCGAGGTGACGGCGTCACGACCCAAAAGGTGACGCCGTCACAATATAAAATCTATTTTTCTAATTTTCATTCGTTGGTGTGCAACTTTGGGAACAAAACCTAGCTCGTTTTTCCACTGTATTTTTGAGGGTTTTTCACCCTTGAAACTTGGATGCTTAATTGAAGATAAGTCACTTCCAAATCATTCAATATGTCTATGTATTGTGTGATTATATCTTACGCTTGTCTTTCAATTAACATGCTAGGCTAGGTCTTTATTGTGTTTGCTTAGATCTAGTGAAACCTAGCTATTGATTATACGTTGTTGGTTTGTTTGTGATTATTGTGGTTGGGTGAAGTCGATGTTAGGCTTAAGAAAACTGGCTATCCTCCTATACGGTAACTTGCTTGAACGTCTTAAGAAACATGAATCCGATGTGTACTACGATTATTTGGTTGTATTTAATGCATGAGCGAATTCTAATGATCCAATGTTAGGAGCTTTAAGTCGGCTCGACATAGGAGTGAAGTAGGAGCTTATAGAGTTAGGAAAGATCGTACACGGCCCTACGAATGGTTTAAAGGAATACAACCCGTCATCCACATAATCACAACAAACCAGTTAACATATAAAAGATAGTTAGGGAGTAAGGAAATCTAAGTAAACACATATTTCTCACATATAAGTTTCACAATCATTTAATTTGCTAGTTATTTAAATTTTATTTGCAAAAGTAGTTATTTGGGTTAGTTGACTAGCAACTAATTCCGCCCACTCCTCTATAACCGGAGATTTTTATTTGCTTTCCATAAAATATAAAAATACAAAAAGAATCATCCCTCAACCCTTAGACCTAATTAGAGTAGCTTTTCAAGCCTAACAACACTATTCCCCAAGAGAACGATCAATCCCCCCGGTACTTGCCACTACACTATACTACATCGGTCAGGTACACTGCCTGGTGGGGGTTGTAAGCTTCTCAAGATCCCTTGAGCGGTAAAACCTAAGTGCAAAGGTTGCAAAACCCACGCATCATTGCTAGTTTTATATGTAGTGTATATTAGTTGAATCCTTCTCGTTGGTTTCATTATATCGGCGAGTAAACCCTTAATGATTACTTATGACTATCCTATTTATCCAAAAACTTCAGATTGAATAGGCGAGGAAGGGGTATGGCAGCCCAAGCAGTGCTCAGCTAGACATAGAGGTTATCAATGCACTAATATAAATTCAGCTAGACATAGAGGTTATCAATGCACTAATATAAATTCACCAAAGACATCAAACATATAAACTTTAATTGATGGGAAAGCAATTATAAGGCGGGCATATTATTTTGCGTATTCACATACTATCGGCCATCTATCCTGATGAATTAAAGCTTACTATTACAATAAAACAAAACTACTTAATGAATTGAATACATGCAGGACCTTCTTACAGCTCTAGTATCTTCGTTTGGGGCGTGTCTTGTGTTGCTTGTTCATCTGAATTCTACTCCTTAGGGTTATGGTGTACACCAAATTCGTCTAGGTCTTGGGGTATTTATAGTTTCTGTCTGAGGGTTCAATGCGGCGCATGTAATGAGCAGATGTGGCGCATTGACTTAATTTCGCGTGGGGTCCAAGATTAATATATTTTGGAATATTCGTACACCGCCTTTAGATGCGGCATAACTTGAATCTTTATGCNTGAATTGAATACATGCAGGACCTTCTTACAGCTCTAGTATCTTCGTTTGGGGCGTGTCTTGTGTTGCTTGTTCATCTGAATTCTACTCCTTAGGGTTATGGTGTACACCAAATTCGTCTAGGTCTTGGGGTATTTATAGTTTCTGTCTGAGGGTTCAATGCGGCGCATGTAATGAGCAGATGTGGCGCATTGACTTAATTTCGCGTGGGGTCCAAGATTAATATATTTTGGAATATTCGTACACCGCCTTTAGATGCGGCATAACTTGAATCTTTATGCGGCGCATGTCCTTCAGTTGTCTTGGATTGTTTCTGGTGAAGTCTTGGTAGTGACACGCCGTTGTCAATTGTATAATGCGGCGTATCTGGAGTAGAACGAGCTTGATCTTCTTCTTTGACCAAAGTTTCATATGCGGCGCATGGTATAATTCCATGCGGCGCATTCTTCAAAGTCAGGCAATGGTCTTCGAATTTATCTATGTATGATATTACGGTGTATCTGTTGAGTGAGATACGGCGCATCTTCTGGGTTTCAGTAGACTTTTGACATCTTGCTCATTTTGCTCCATAATTAGTCCAAAATCGCCAAGTTTCACCTATCACCTGTTTTTACCCGAGAATCACTAAAGTAAACATTAAAGCACCGATTCTCATACATAATAAAGTATAATAAGTTAAATAAATAGGATAAATGATGATGATAAAATGTACTTATTTGAGTTCATCAGTAGTCACATACACATGCCCATCTATCCTGATGAATTAAAGCGTACTATTACAATAAAACAAAACTACTTAATGAATTAAATAAATGCAAGACCTTCTTACAGCTCTAATATCTTCGATTTGGGTGTGTCTTGTGTTGCTTCTTCAACCGAACTTGGCTCCTTAGGGTTATGTTGCACAAAAATTCGTCTAGGTCTTGGGGTATTTATAGTTTCTTTCTTAGGGTTCGATGCGGCGCATGTAATGAGCAGATGCGGCGCATTGACTTAACTTCGCGTGGGGTCCAAGATTAATATATTCTGGAATATTCGTACACCGTCTTCAGATGCGGCGTAACTTGAATCTTTATGCGGCGCATGTCCTTCAGTGTCTTGGATTGTATCTGGTGGAGTCTTGATAGTGATACGCCATATGTCAGAAGTATAATGCGGCGTATCTGGAGTAAAACAAGCTTGATCTTCTTCGTTGAACAAAGTTTCATAAGCGGCGTATAATGCGGCGTATCTGGAGTAGAACATACTTCAAAGTCAGGCAATGGTCTTCGAATTCATCTAAGTATGATATTGCGGCGTATCTGTTGAGAGAGATACAGCGCATCTTCTGGATTTCAGTAGACTTTTGACATCTTGCTTGTTTTGCTCCAAGTATGATATTACCTGTTTTTTTTCTGAGAATCACTAAAGTAAACATTAAAGTACCGATTCTCATATATAATAAAGTAAAACAAGTCAAATAAATAGGATAAATGATGATAATATTATGTACTTATTTGAGTTCATCAAATATCCCCCCACTTGAACTTTACTTGTCCCCAAGTGAACCTTAGATTTAACTTATGAAAATATATCCTAAAAGGTATTAGGATTTATTTTTATAGTTAATGCACGTATTTGTCTTATCATAATCACACAACCAAACACTTAACGAGTTAGAAACAAAATAATTTTTCAATATAAAACAATTCTAATTCGTTTAGTTGCTGAGTTGTGACGAATATTCTATCATAAGCTTGACAAGTATACGCATCTCCCCCACTAAAGCTAAGGAGTAACAAGTCTAAAGCGGTAAAAAGGGTTTTGAGGCTTAAGGGTTAAACCTAGCTTCGTTCAAACATCTCATGCATAAACTTAGTAGATCCCTGGCGCGAGTCTTCGAAGCTTCAACTAACGGATGGTCACTAGTGCACTTCTTGGACCGCTGGCGCGTTATTTGCATAACGGATGGTCACCAAGTCACACACTAGATCGCTAGCGCGTTAATCAATTAATCTAATACTCGGATGGCCACTACCTTATTCATACATTTAACATTCTTCTTTAGCCATCATCATACCCGGATGCTCGAAAGCTAACAACGAATATAACAATACGGTTGGGTAGGGATAACATTCATTTAGGATATAAATTGGTGTAAAATAAAAAATAAACAAACAAATAAATTAAAGGGAAAAATCTTTAATATTGTACCATACTTGTCATAAAAATTACTTTTGTGTAGCGAACAAAAAAAATAGCTTTTTGATGTACTGAACTTTCATGTTTCTGGCCTTTTTGATGTACTATTGACATTTTTGCCCCTCAAATTATTAAAAATCCAAGGGCAAAAATGTCACGAAAATACATCAAAAAGGACAAAAAGTCGAGTATAAGGGGTAGAAAGACTACTTTTTTTGTTCGCTACACGAAAGTAATTTTTGTGACAAGTATGGTACATTATTATAGATTTTTCCCTAAATTAAAATCCTAAGTGTGGTTAATTACTTTCCCAACCATCCCATGAATAAGACTCATATCATTGAATAACTCACGCTTTTGACTTATGTAACTCACGCTTTAGGTAGACACGAATTATACTCAATAAAATCTTAAACAAAGAATAATCCTTAGTTGGCGTTCCCATAACGGCCAACTCCCATTCAATCCATAAGTATAATACAACAACAAATAGTGGTGATATCTCCCACTTAATACAAAACTTTACATAAGTTGGTTAAACAAACTTCCAACTTCTTTATTTCTTTCTTTTTTTTTCTATTTTTTTTATAATGTGTAAAATTTCACAACTTTTTCTATCACGATTTTTCCGTATAATTTTTCCATACTTTTCATAACTTTTAGAAATAACTGTAATAGTGAAAGTAGTAAACACACGAAAAATAAACTAAAATTATACAATATGTACTTTTACTCGAATTGCATTGTGCAATTTCCCGACCTAACCAAAGATAATGAATTACGCACGCGAACACAGGTAATGTAAGAAAACACAATTTGCCTAAAGTAACTAACCACGAATTTTAACCTACAGGGTAGGCTAAGGTGTAAGGGAGCAACGAAACATTTAACAAAGGTGTAAGTAATGAAAGAAATGGCTCTGAGGGTTTTTCTAGGGGTATCTTACTCTAAAAGTGAGAGTAAACAGAAGGGTTTATACAGGAGTTAACTAACCAATGTAGTTAGTTTATATCACATAACATATAAAGGCTTTTTGGGTGTAATCCTAGAAATTTACCAAGTTAGACAAGTCACTCCAATAATATCGATAATACTCATTATGGTGGTCTCGAATAGTATACAAGCCAAGTTCTAAAGTTTACAAGTCACCGGCATACTAAAGTTTTACTTTTTGGAAGAAATAAGGTTATGCGTGCGGTTATGTAATTTAGACTTAAACAAAAACATGCTAATTTTTTTTTTTTAATTTTGATATATTAAGCGTATTTTAAGCATATTTTGAAAAGTTTAGGACAAGTAATCGTTCTAATTCTCCATCCCCCCACTTAAGTTAAACAACGTCCTCGTTGTTTGTGTCAAAGATTAAAAACTGGAAAATAAAAGAATTAGAACAGAAAAACTTCCATGATATTTGCTCGGAATGATCCTCCATTGCGTTTATGAGCAAAAATCAACTTTCTTGTGGATGAGAATGATTAAGCTTCACGAATGATGTTTCCACAGAAAGCGCAGGAATCTATAATACCACCTAGGCTTTAGCACACCTGAGTTAAGAAGGTTCAAACTTGCATAATACATTAGTAATTAGAAAATAAAATCTAAAAATTAAAAATTAAAAATCATCAGGTCAGTCGATACGCCACATCCTATGGAAAAGGATGCGCCGTATCGAGACTGGAATTAATACGNTAAGCTTCACGAATGATGTTTCCACAGAAAGCGCAGGAATCTATAATACCACCTAGGCTTTAGCACACCTGAGTTAAGAAGGTTCAAACTTGCATAATACATTAGTAATTAGAAAATAAAATCTAAAAATTAAAAATTAAAAATCATCAGGTCAGTCGATACGCCACATCCTATGGAAAAGGATGCGCCGTATCGAGACTGGAATTAATACGAATCATAATAAAATATGCGTCGTATCCTTAACCAGGGATGCGCCACATTAAATAAACTGACAGAATATTTAAGAGTCTAAAAATAAAAAATGCGGAAAAATAAAAAGATATGACCAGTGCAGATGATACGCCGCATTCCATGATGGAGATGCGCCGCATCCTCTAAAGGTCTGACAGACTCGACTCAAACAGAAAAATAAGATAAAAATTTCGGGTTGTCTCCTGGTCAGCACTTGTCTTTACTCCAGAGTCTTCAAGATAGACTCACGTTCAGCTCCTATTTTGTTCTTGTCACGTGCCATCCTTCATCCTTAATTCGAAAGATGTCGTAATAAACTTGTGTAACATTCTCTTCAGTTCGGGTAAGCTCATTGTATTCGGTAATCTTGATAGCAACATATTCTTCCGATGGTCCGAAGGAGTACTTAATTACCTCAAATTTTTCAGCGGTAAAGGTTTGAGGCTCTTGATATGGTATCCCGAGAAGTTGACATTTTCGTTTCTTGAGTGATTCACTTTTCTCGTTGACAAAGTTAGACTCTTGATTACAAACCAGATAGTCCTCAAGTCCGTCTGTGAGTTTGTTATCACTTTCTTTAATCGATTCTTGAACATCATTTTCAACATCTTCAATAGGGTGATAACTATCCTCACTACTTGATTCGTAATCGCTCTGATCTTTTTGAAGTTTCCATTGTAATCTTCGGTCAAGCTTTGTATAATCATCAAAGCTCCTTTGCACCCATTCCCAAAACGTCATGTCTTTAGTTTCGCGAAGCTCCTTGAGGCCTTCGATTCTTGCTTTCTCTTGAAAGGCTTCGTTTTTCCTTTCACCATCTTCAACCAAGTCATACCAACTGTAATCCGCAAAGCTTATATCGCTTCCATTCTGTGTCATGCCAATTAAATTACCTCCATTACAGATTCCATCGTTCCTCCAGTCACAGCTTGGTGATGTGGTCGTTTTAGTATAGTATTTTTCCAAATAATTTCTAAATAAGAAATTACCCGGGTCGTGTCTGTGTGAAGGCTAAATGGAATATCGATTTCCGGATTGTAAAACGTGTAGTGAAAAATGGTAAAAGTGATAACGATGAGAATTACACTAATGATAAGCAAATAAAACACAGTCAAGTAATAAGAAAAGCAAATCACGTAATCAAAGCACATGTAAGCTAAAAACGTAACTACGAATTAATAAACGTGAAATAAACGTAACGTAACAAATAAAAACGTGAAATTAATGCAAATCTAATGCTAGGGATGCAATTTAAATTTTTAAAAACTAAAAATGATAAAAGAAAATTTTTAGAAAAAGAAAATTATTATTTTTGGCTTTTTATTTTTATTTAAGAATTAAAAACTATTTTTGTATTTTTGTTTAATAAAAGAAAATTAAACTAATTAGCAAATAAAAGATTTAATCTACAAATATAATTTTTAAAAATCTTACTGAACTAAAAACAAATTTTAAAAATAAAAATGAAAATTATTTTTGTATTTTTGTGATTTAATTTGAATTAACAATGACTTAAAAATTAAGAAAAATTAAAAAGAAATAGCAAATCTATTCAAATAATTCTGAAATTTTTATGGTAAATCTAAAATAAAATTCTAAAGCTACTGGAAAAAGAAATTTTGGAAAGTTAAGCAGTTAAGTGCTTATTGGAGCAAAAAGCAGTTTAGAATAAGTGCTTATTAATAAGCAGTTTGACCAAATTAAGTCAAACTTTTCCAAAATGATTTTATGACTCTATTAAGCTCAGAAACATTCAATTTTTACCAAAAGGAACTTAGATTAAGCAAATGCAAGCCAAATCAGTTAAGAAATATGCTCAAATAAGCTCAAATAAGCACAAAGGTTAACCACTAAGCTCAGGACAGTGAGAAAAGCTCAAACACACTTAAGAACACTCAAATGATTCACTGGATGCAAGTTTTCAAGCCAAGTCACAAATGTGCACACAAATGAGAAAAACAGCAAAAGCATTAAATGGGACAAACTAGATGGCTCAAATAAGCAGTCCTAATAAGCACTAAAATGGAAAATTAAGGGGGCAAATTGTTCTCAGCTGGCTTGAGTACTTCTAAACACTAAAAGCCCTATGCTAAACCTACAATTACTAACTTGAAATTAAGCTCAAACAGTCACCCCAACTGGTCAGTATATGCTGACCAGCTGACTTTTTCTTATTTGTTCTACAGTTGACTTTTTCCAATTTCTAATGATCCTAAATGATTAATTATGAAGTATTAAGCTACTATGATTCTAAATGAAGCTATTAGAACTCTTATGCAACAGATTCTAAGATGATGCAACCTAATCTTTTAACAGATATGTGAACAAATTAGATTAGAAGGTGATTTGACTTTTATGCAAAAGAGGTGTGAATTTTATGCTTTATCTATCCTATATTAGCCTAACTTGAGATGTCTCAACCAATAGCAAAAACAAATTCAAGCTGGAACACAGAAACAATACTAAAACCAAACACCCCTGATGTGGTCTGTTAACCAACTTTAAACAAACTACTATGAGATTTACTATACTAAACCACCAAATCAACCTATCTTATGATCTAACATACTGAAGTGAACCAGTAACACCAATCACTAACAGCAAATAACCACAGATCACAAGAGTGCAAGATTGAGCAGATATGAGAAAGTAGAATCACAATATGATGTAAACTACTAAACTATTAATGCAAACTGATCAAATAAGCAATTTTGTAACTAATTAACACTAATGAAATAGTAATCTAATATACCTACACAGATTAAACTAGAGAATTAGTAAGTACTAGAAATCAAAATGAGATTCTTACTAGAACCAAAGGCCTCACTTAGTGAGGTTATACTCCAATGTAGCCTAACTCTTATAGGCTAAACCACCTTCTGAACCACCAATAAGCACCTTGAATCACCACTGAACCAGTTTTGAGCCACAGTTGACTTTTGATGTTTATGAGATTTGAATTATGTTTTGCCTAATAACAACTCACAGAAGCTATGTAGAGCTAAAATGAGTTTAAACTAACTGAAAATCAAGCTTATTGAAGCTTGTTTTTGAAAATAAAAATATATTTTTGGTATTTTTTTATTTTTTATTTTTTTTATTTTCTGATTTTTTTAAGTTTTTGAGAATAACAATATCAAACTACTATTAAGATGATGAAAAAAGATTACTTATACTATATTAAACTAGAAATTAACAACTTTAAGAAAATTATAACAATGAAATTTGAGAACAAAATTAAAGGAGAATATGAGATAACTAAAATTAAACTTTCATTAATAAAGAGTACAAGATTACATGAGAAAACAATTTAACAGCATAACAATACCTAAAAACTACACACTGAATGAAGAGAGATCAAGCCCTATTTATAGGTGAAGCTGAGGTGAGTCCTTGGATCCTTCTAGGTGTCCAACTCATCAATCCGTGTCAAATTGTGTTAGTTTGAGTCCCTTGATAGCCCTTGGATCAAACTTGGCATCCAATCATTGCATCTCAGCCGTTTGATTAAATCCCCCAATCATTTGGGCACGCACTCTCACACGGATTGCCATGCTGTCATTCTCTGCACATGTCAGGGTCTTCTAGACCTCAAGCAATTGTACTAAAATGCCCTTAATCTCTGTTAATTTTGGATTTTACATGGGTGAACAGTTATTAGGGTTCATGGTTTCTGGGTTGGGGTAAAAAGGGGGGTAAATAATGGCGGGGTGTGTTATTTTATTTTTGTTTGACCGTTGTAAGTTATGGGTTTGACCTGGGCTTGGGGTTAGGTTTGGGCCACGAGTTTGGTGGGCTGATGGGTTTAAAATGGTTATGGGTTTAGGGAATATTGGGTTTATGTTTAAATGGGTTGGATAAAAGGTTTAGTAGTGGATAAATTTCAAAGGACCAAATATGTAAATCTGAAAACTCTAGGGACTTAAGCTGCCAAATTTTAAAATTATTATCCAAGGGCTATTTTTGACAATCTTTAGTTCTTGAGGGACCATAGTTGTCATTTCTTCAATTATTTCTTCAAGGGACCATATTTGACAACTTTGGAAAGATGAGGGACTGAAATCGTCAAATCTTCAAACTTTGCTCCAAGGGTAATTTCTAACATTCTTTGATTCTTCAGGGTTGATTTTGACTTTTTGACTTCCCCGGCTTCGGATTTTGACACTTTCCATTCTCGTGCTCGTTTTTGTCGGTTTTCTTTGTTTTTATGTTCTTTTGTGAAATATCCGTACCTGCACGATCACAAACACAAAAACACAATATCTTTGGCATTTATGGTTAGTTTTTGGTCGTTTTGGTCTTAATTTGGTAAATAAAAGGTGTATGAATAAGCATACACCAAAATCCCCTAGACTAAGGTATTGTCGTGTCCTCACGCAATGTGATAAATTCACGCTTTTGAGATAAATAATTTCATATCCCTTTTTACTAACTTTGAAAAGTAGCAAAACGTTTCAAAAGAGATTACGAAATCATTTATTCCCTTAAACGCCCCAAGTTTCTATTTTATTCCTTATACTAATCTACTCTACTATTTTTGTATTTTTCCCATTTATACTTGTGACGGTATGCCGACTTTCATTATTTTGCAATAACGTTTAGGGTCTAGGAGTAGAAACACGATTCATAGAAAAGTGACCATACGGATAAAATTCATCGTCCTTGATTTTTCACAAGCCCCCAAACTAAGCTTATGAACGAGATCACCGTTTACTTACAAATTAGATGCCAAAACTACTCATCGTAGTTACTTGTGTAAAACCTCTTGCTCCCATATCTTAGTGTATCTATTTATTTTAAATTAAGTTGAGAAATGAATTGCTTCATATTTTCTCGTTCCAATATGAGTTAGTCCGATAAAGATACCAAGAATTCGAACGCTAAGTAGTTATCGATCTTCTCTTAAGAAGGTTTGCTCGAAAAATGAGGTCCACATCAAGGATATTGGATACATACATACAAAGACTATGGAATACATCAAAATTGACATAAGTTGGCGAGTACAATTCACGTGCACCTCATGCGCCTGATCTAGGATCATTCGCATGCACCTCACGCGCGACCAACTTTAGTCTTAACACTTAAGCTCATAATCCATAAATCTCAACATAAATCCTTATTCTTTCTTTTGATTTTTCGCTTTTTCACTTTTTTCATACTTTTTCTTGATACTTTTTCTCATTTTTTTTCTTTCTTTTCTTGCCTTAGTAACTTTTCAACTCCGAACCTTCACGGTTTCAATCCAAGACCTACCGCCAACTGCTTAGGTTTGAATGTAGGATCCAAGGCCCGATCTCAATCCGAAGTCTCAAAGCACCTTAGCTCTACTGAATACCGGGCTTTAGGGTAGCTCCGAAACCACATGCGTACTACGCAATATCACGAAACACAATACAATACAACTCGAAACGATGGCGTGTATCCTTGATGTGTACCCAATTTTTCAAGCAAAGATTCTCTTAAGAAGATAAAGAACTAAATTTCATCAAAACCGAGACATCTTTAATTATTTTACACAAGATATGGGGTGAAACAAGCTGATGGGAATGAAAGGCCCCAAGTACCTTCGATGAGCTTTAAAGAGAACCAACTACTCTACGTATGGCATCTAACTTCTAAATAAACACTATCATTTCTCGCTCTCCGCTTTTTCTACAAATCTCAAATAATGAGATCCGCGGATACTTAGCCGATAATCAGCCACGCATATATAAAGTCAAATACGAAGCTTGCAAACTCTAATGAAAGAATTCGCATTTTAGTGCTCCTTTGATTTAAAAGACTAGCGAAAGCTTTTAAGCTGCGCATGTATAGAGTTAAGTACGGGAACTTTGCAGATTCTAAAGGAAGAATTCGCGTTTTATAGCTCCTTGTGTACAAAACTAGCACAAGCTTATGTGATCATCATTGGTTAAGGGAACAAGCTAGGGCTCAACACGCCCGGTCAAGTCAAAATTTTTATTCCTACTCTTGCCAGCGGAAAGTCAACATGGTGTCAAAACACTTATTATCTTTTTGCATAATTTTCAACTTTTTCACATGTTTTTGTGCTTTTTCACAACATTTTCATCAATATTTTTCAAAATTTTTCAATTTTTTCAACTTTTTCATTTTTTTAGGAAAAACGGGGTTGCGAGAGTAAACGACTAAATGAAAGTGCAAGTCAAATCAAATCGAAGATTCACCCCCCAGACTAAATATAAACATTGTCCTCAATGTTTCAAAGGTAAGGGTAATCCTAAAAAAAATCTAGGGCCGTTTATTAATTATGCCAAAGATAACGTTAGTCAAAAAGATTAGGATATTTTGGATTTCCCGTATTAGCAACGTTGAATGAAACTCGAGTGGAGAAGAGATGAAACAACGAGCACGAGAGTCTTCATAAATCGGGGTAAATCCTGAACATACACAACAACCACGAAAACACGAGAAATGGAAGAGGTCGCCCCTCCTCACGTCACTTATTAGAAAATAGTAAAGAAAAAGATAGATGGATAAGCATGGGTTGCCTCCTACGAAGCGCTTTGTTTTTGATTACCGAGTCACGTAGCTTGACTCGATCCCCGAATTCAATTGTCCTTAGGGAAAGTTTGGAGATCCGCGACAACTATGGGTGGTATGTCCCCTCCAAAATAGTGTTTGAGACGATGACCGTCACCTTAAAGTTGGGACCATCGGATTGAGCTAACTCGATGGTGCCATAAGGAAAAACATGGGTAACGGTGAATGGTCCTGACCAACGGGTTTTGAGCTTGCCCGAGAAAATCTTCAATCGAGAATTGAAAAGAAGGACTTGATCTCCAACGTTGAAAAATCGGTTTTTGATTTTGGAATCATGAATCCTCTTCGTTTTCTCTTTGTAGATCAAAGAATTCTCATAGGCTTGATCACGAAGCTTAGTTAACTCGTTTAATTGAACTTTTCGGTGATCACCCGCGGTTTGTAGGTCAAAATTGGCATGCTTCAAGGCCCAATAAGCCTTATGCTCTAATTCAATGGGTAAGTGATAAGCCTTTCCATACACCAACTTATAAGGAGTACACCCGATGGGGGTTTTGTAAGCGGTGCGAAAAGCCCATAATGCATCATCTAACTTATCGGCCCAATAGGCACGATTACCATTAATGGTCCTCTCTAAAATACGTTTCAAACCACGATTGGAAACCTCAACTTGACCGCTTGTTTGCGGGTGATACGCGGTGGAAACACGGTAGGTAACTCCATACTTAAGCATAACTTTGGCGAATTGATCGTTACAAAAATGAGTACCGCGATCACTTATAATAGCACGAGGAGTTCCAAATCGGGAAAATAAACTCTTCAAAAACTTCACAACAACTCGGGCGTCATTAGTGGGGAGCGCCTTTGCTTCAACCCATTTCAACAAATAATCTACGGCCACGAGTATATACTTATTCCCTCGAGAAGACGGGAATGGTCCCATAAAATCAATACCCCAAACGTCAAAGATTTCACAAACTTGAATCGCATTTTGCGGCATCTCATCTCTTTGAGAAATTTTTCCTTGACGTTGGCATGAATCACACGACTTCACCAAGTCTTGTGCATCACGGTATATCGTCGGCCAATAGAAGCCGGAATCGAACACTTTCTTAGCGGTGTAATTGGCACCATGATGTCCCCCCGTGGGTCCACTGTGGCATGCCATAAGAATTTCATCGGCTTCCTTGCCGTGAACGCACCGCCGGATCACTTGATCCGCACAAACTCTAAACAAATAGGGATCGTCCCAATAATAGTGCTTAACGTCCTTAAAGAATTTCTTCCTTTGTTGGGACGACATCCCTTTCCTTATGAAATTCCCCGCATGGTAATTTGCAAAGTCGGCAAACCATGGGGTACTAGAATCATGTGATAAACTCCCAAGTGTCTCAAGAGGAAATGATTCATTGATTTCCTTTTTCTCGTGAACACTTTGATGGGGATTTTCAAGTCTAGACAAATGATCGGCGGCTAGGTTCTCCGCTCCTTTCTTGTCTCGAATTTCGACATTGAATTCTTGAAGAAGGAGAACCCACCGCATCAATCTCGGTTTAGCATCTTGTTTAGTCATAAGGTATTTTAAAGCCGAATGGTCCGTATACACTATGCATTTTTTCAAAAGAAGGTAAGGTCGAAACTTTTCGAAGGCATAAATGACGGCTAACATTTCTTTTTCAGTAGTCGTATAATGGTATTGAGCATCGGTCATAGTTTTACTTGCATAGTGTATCGGTTGAAAATATTTGGTCTTACGTTGCCCCAAGACTGCCCCGATAGCATAATCGCTGGAATCGCACATGAGCTCAAAAGTCAAGTCCCAATCGGGGGCAACTAGAATCGGAGCTTCCGTCAATTTCTTCTTAAGTATATCAAACGCTTCAACACACTCTTTAGAGAAGAAGAACGGAGCATCTTTTTCAAGTAAATGGGTCAGAGGTCGGGCAATCTTAGAAAAATCTTGAATGAAACGTCGATAAAAACCGGCATGACCTAGAAAACTTCGAATTCCTCAAACGGTGGTGGGATGAGGTAGCTTTGCGATCACATCGACTTTAGCTCTATTGACCTCAATCCCGGCTTTGGAAATTTTATGGCCAAGAACAATGCCTTCTTTAACCATGAAATGGCACTTTTCCCAATTGAGAACCAAGTTAGTGTCTTCACACCGTTTTAGCATTTTCTCCAAATGGGCAAGGCAAGCGGTAAACGAATTTCCATATACTGAAAAATCATCAATGAATACTTCCATAGTCTTTTTGATCATATCTTGGAAAATGGCCGTCATACACCTTTGGAACGTGCCTGGAGCATTACATAAGCCAAAAGGCATACGTCGATAAACAAACGTCCCATAAGGGCAAGTAAACGTGGTCTTTTCTTGATCCTGAGGATCGATCGGAATCTGAAACTAACCGGAGAAACCATCAAGAAAACAATATAACTCATTTCCCGCTAGACGTTCTAGCATTTGATCCATAAAAGGAAGTGGGAAATGGTCCTTTCGGGTCGCATCATTAAGCTTACGATAGTCGATACAAACTCTCCATCCCGTAACGAGACGTGTGGGAATTAGCTCATTATCTTCATTCGTCACTACGGTCATTCCACCTTTCTTCGGAACACAATGGACCGGGCTAACCCATGAGCTATCGGAAATGGGGTAAATCATCCCGGCGTCGAGTAGTTTAATAACTTCTTTCTTAGTAACTTCATGGATATTCGGGTTAACCCGTCGTTGTTGTTGAATCACGGGCTTAAAATTATCTTCGAGCAAAATCTTATGAGTGCAAAAACGAGGGTCTATGCCCTTAATGTCGGAAATTTGCCAAGCGATGGCATTCTTATGCTTCCTAAGCACATCTAAGAGACGGGTCCTCTCCTCATCTTTAAGGTCTTTAGAAATAATAACGGGAAATTTGTCGGTCTCTTCTAAGAAAGCGTAATCGAGATGAGAAGGTAAATCCTTGAGCTCGGGCTCCGGAGGATTTTCTTTAGATGGCTCAACTTCTTTAACTTCTTTGATTTCTTCAACATGAATATCCTTCGGAGGGGGAGAAAGTGACGGATCATGATTCAATAATTGTTTAAGCAAACGAATATCCCCCTCTGGATCAAATACGGTATCATCAACTTCCGGTGAAATTGAATCATTTGAAAGATAAGCTTCGATCTCTTCCAAGATGAAATCACTTCCCTCAAACGGAGTAAGGGAAGGGGAAGAGTCGGCAACAATAGGTTGAGAAGAAGGAGAATTATCATCGGGAAAAGAAGAGGAAGAATCAAAAGTGGGATTGCCACTTGAAACATTATGAGAAAAACCAAGAAGCTCTTGAGAATACTCCTCCGAAACTTCATCAATAACATCGATTCGGTTAACGGTCATGCAATCATCGGTGGAGGAGTATCTCGATGTTTGGTCCAAGTTAAACGTGACGGCTTCGTTACCATTTTGCAAGGTAATTTCTTCATCGTAAACATCAATCAAAGCACGACCCGTCCTTAGGAAACCTCTTCCGAGAATAAGAGGAACCCTTGGATCGGGATCAAAATCGACAATCACAAAATCGGCGGGAAAATGAAACTTTCCAACATTAACGATGACATCCTCGGCAATTACAATTGGGTGAGACGTAGATCGATCGGCGAGCTCGAGGGTCATACACGTGGGAGTAGGATCGGGAAGAGACAATTTCTTCCACATAGACTTTGGAATAAGGTTAATGCTAGCACCAAGATCGGCCAAGGCGAAACATTGAACCATCCCTGGAAAATTACACGGAATCAAGAATTTGCCGGGATCTCCAAGCTTTTCGGGAAGCTTCTTGAGGAGAACCGCCGAACAATTTTCGTTCAAAGGTGTTTTTGCCATTTCAAATAATTTCTCTTTATTATTCAACAAATTTTTTATCATCGACGCAAATTTTGGCATCAAAACAACGGCATCCGCGAGACTTAAATCAAAACGAAGATCTTGAAAAATTCGATAGAACTTTTCCATTTGGTGGTTTGTTTTCTCGCGGTGCTTTTGATCATTTAGACGAGACGGATAAGGAAGTTTAGACTTGACGGTATTATCTTGTTCAAAAACAACTTTTTCCTTTCCTTTTGAAACATTTTCTTTTGACGGTTGGGCAACCGGAGGTTGGATGTTTTCGGTCCTTCCGTTATNGCGAGACTTAAATCAAAACGAAGATCTTGAAAAATTCGATAGAACTTTTCCATTTGGTGGTTTGTTTTCTCGCGGTGCTTTTGATCATTTAGACGAGACGGATAAGGAAGTTTAGACTTGACGGTATTATCTTGTTCAAAAACAACTTTTTCCTTTCCTTTTGAAACATTTTCTTTTGACGGTTGGGCAACCGGAGGTTGGATGTTTTCGGTCCTTCCGTTATTAGTAGGAAGTTCCGTATCCTTTGTCGCCTCGGTTTCACGGTCGACTACCTTAGGGGAAGAAGAAGAAGACGAGGTAATCGGAGCAGTAGGTCCATCATATGAAACACCACTTCGTGTCGTGATCGCCTTAGCATCGCCCCTCGGGTTAGCGATCGTATTGCTTGGAAGAGTACCCGAGCCCGAGGGTCGATCATTTAAAGACTTATTGATTTCGGCCATTTGACTAATCATCATTTTATTCATTTCCTCTTGATTCTTAATGAATTGCTTGATAAACTCATCCGAGGACGTTTGGTTTTGATTCAAAGCTTGATTTTGATTATTGAAATTTTGTCCTCGATTGTTTTGATGAAAACCTTGATTTTGATTATGAAAATTCCCATGATTCTGATTTCCATTATTATAATTTCCATGATTTGTATTTTGATAATTCCCTTGATTCGGGCCTTGATAATTTCCCTGATGTTGAAAATTTCCACGATTTTGTCCTTGATTGAAATTTCCCGGATTTTGAAAACCATTGTTAACACGATTTTGATTTTGATTGAATTGATTGTTATGGTTTTGCACATTGTTAACTTGATTCGGGTTATTAAAACCGGGTGGTCCAAGATAATTGGTAGAACGATAGCTAAGAAGATTCCGATCTCCTTGTGGTTGGTAACCGTTACCTCCCATATTTGGAGCATAAACGTTCTCATGAGCAAAGCCACCGGAGGCTGGGCACTCATAATACGGATGTGGACCACCACACGTTTCACAACTTTGACTAATCGCATTGACTTGAAGATTGTTGTTTAGACTTGTATTCGTTTGCAAAAGACGGACAACATCATCGAACTTTTTGTTAAGAGCCGCAATTTCTGCATTGGAAGACGTGGTAGATTTCGTCGGCTTGCCCCTCTCGGCTGAAGAATCCCAATAATTGTGATGGGCATTCATGTTCTCGATAAGATCGTAGCACTCTTCGGGGCGTCTTTTCATAAAAGTACCACCCGCAGCAGCATTGATCGTATCACGATGTCGTAAAGTTAAACCATTATAAAACGTATCAATAATCGTGACGAGCAACATGTTGTGATTCGGACATCGGTCAATCGAAAGCTTATAACGTTCCCAAGCTTCGAATAAAGATTCGTCGGGAAGTTGTCGGAAATTGCTTATGTCGTTTCTAAGCTTCGTCACCATCGATGGTGGAAAATATTTTGCCAAGAATTTCGAAACCATTTCATTGAACGTATGAATAGAATTTTTCGGAAGTCGATCAAACCAAGCGGTGGCGTGATGCGTCAATGAATATGGGAAGAGATAGAGACGAAGGGCATCATCGGAGACACCGTTTTGTTTCATACTTTGAGTGATTGTTAAAAATTTATCAAGATGTTTGTTCGCATCATCACCCGGTAAACCGTGAAATTGACAAAAATTTTGTACTTGTTGAATCATATGATGTTTAAGTCCAAAATCGGCGGCTTCGATATTGACGGGGGCAATCGGGCCACCACGTCCGAACATAGTCGGTTGACACAACTCCTCCATCGTACGGAGATCGGGAGGAGGTTGAGGTCCCACCGGAGGAACCTCATCGTTATTGTTATTGTTCATTTCCCCAACGTTTAAGAAATTAACACGGTGTGTATGACGGATAATCCTCTCGGGATTCGATAAAGGTGATAAAAGTTCTTCCGATGAAGAACGGGTGTTCATACACCAACAAAATCACAAATTTAAAAAGAAAATGAAAAATCAATTTGAAAAGGAAAATCTTTTTGGTTTTTAGAATTTTTAAACAAAAATCGAAATCAAAATATTTTTGGGTTTTTATATAAAAGAAAACTTAAAAACACAATATTTTTTTTCTTTTTTTTTTGTTTTTATATCACAATATTTTTATGATCGATTCGTCACCCGAAATCGTTTCCTTCAAACCTACGTGCAACAAAGTTGTCGGTTGTAGAATTAAAGTAATCCGAAACCGAGTAATTTCACAATCTCTTTTCACGTTCAAGCTTATTTGGTTTACAACCGCCCTCCTTCAACGGAAGACCGAGGATGTTTATTTTATTTTTGGAATTTTTCAAACACTTTAGAAAAAGTGTTTCGTTTTTGTGATTTTTTTTACTTTTTATATAAGAAAATACGTAAAAGGAAATTTCAAATCACGATTTTAAAAACGAAAACAAAAATTCACTTTAACCTTCCCCGGCAGCGGCGCCAAAAACTTGATGTGGTCGTTGTAGTATAGTGGTAAGTATTCCCGCGTGTCACGCGGGTGACCCGGGTTCGATCCCTGGCAGCGGCGTCAAAAACTTGATGTGGTCGTTTTAGTATAGTATTTTTCCAAATAATTTCTAAATAAGAAATTACCCGGGTCGTGTCCGTGTGAAGGCTAAATGGAATATCGATTTCCGGATCGTAAAAGGTGTAGTGAAAAATGGTAAAAGTGATAATGATGAGAATTACACTAATGATAAGCAAATAAAACACAATCAAGTAATAAGAAAAGCAAATCACGTAATCAAAGCACACGTAAGCTAAAAACGTAACTACGAATTAATAAACTTGAAATAAACGTAACGTAACAACTAAAAACGTGAAATTAATGCAAATCTAATGCTAGGGATGCAATTTAAATTTTTAAAAACTAAAAATGATAAAAGAAAATTTTTAGAAAAAGAAAATTATTATTTTT
>LBNU01008290.1:34726-50075 GCA_014162995.1 Artemisia annua
AAATCTTTAAACTGAAAAAACTTTAAAAAAAAAACAAAATTTTTTAAAAAAAAAAAAATTAATGAAAAAAAAAAAAAAATTCCAATTTTTTTTGTATTTTTTTTTGTGATTTTAATTTTTTGGGGAATTAAAAGGCAATTTGACTTTTTTAAAAAAAAATTAAGAAAAAAAAAAAAAATTAAAAAAAAAAAAGGAAAAAAATTTTAGCGGGAAAAATATATTTTCAAAAAAAATTAAATTCTTTGGAAAAAATTTTTATGGGTAAAAATCTTAAAAAAAAAAAATAAAAAAATTTTCTTTTAAAAAAAAAAGCTACTTTTTGGAAAAAATAAAAAGGAAAAAAAAAAAAATTTTTGGGAAAAAAATTTTAAGCCAGGTTTTAAAGTTTTTTTTGCTTTTATTGGGGAGGGCAAAAAAAAAAAAGCAGTTTTTTGGAATTTAAAGTGGCTTTTTATTTTAAAAAAAAGGGGGCAGTTTTTTGACCAAAAAAAATTAAAAAGGGTCAAAAAAACTTTTTTCCAAAAAAAAATTGATTTTATGTAACTCTATTTTTTTAAAAAAAAGGCTCAAGGGAAAAAAAAACATTTTTCCAAAATTTTTTTTACCAAAAAAAAAAAAGGGAAATTAAAGATTAAAAAAAAGCAAAAAAAAATGGGCAAAAAAAAAGCCCAAAAAAAAAAAATCAAAAAGTTTTTAAAAGAAAAAAAAAAAATTAATGGCTTAAATTTAAAAGCCTTCAAACAAAAAAATTAAAAAAGCAACCAAAAAAAAAGGTTTGGGAAAACCACTTTTAAAAGGCTCAAAGGGGACAGTTTGAAGGGGGAAAAAAAAAAAAGCTCGGAAAAAAAAACACCACTTTTAAAAAGAAAACACTTTTTAAAAAAAAATGATTTTTTTTTCAAAACTGGGGATTTTTTTTTTGCAAGTTTTTTTTCAAAAGGGGCCAAAGGGTTTCCACCCAAAAAAATGTTGCAACACCAAAAAAAAAAAAAAATGAAGAAAAAAAAAAAAAAAACAGGCAAAAAGCATTTTAAAATTTTGGGGAAAAACAAAAAAAACTAGGGATTGGGCTCAAAAAAATTTAAAAAAAGCAGGGTCCTAAATTAAAGCACTTAAAAATAAGAAAAAAAAAAAATTTAAGGGGGGCAAAAAAAAAATTGTTCTCAAAAGGCTTGGGCTTTTTGGAGGTTACTTCTTAAAAAAACAACTAAAAAAAAAAAAAAGCCCTATTTGGCTAAAAAAAAAAAAAAAAAAAAACCTTTTTTTAAAACCCCAATTTTTTTACTTAAAAAAACTTGAAAAATTTTAAAAAAGGGGCTCAAAAAACAAAAAAAAAGTTCACCCCCAAAAAAAACTGGGGTCAAAGTTATTTAATGCTTGGGGGGGGGGACCCAGCTGGAACTTTTTTTTTTTCTTTATTTTGTTTTCTTAACAGTTTTTTGAACTTTTTCCAAATTTTTTCTTAAATAAATTTTTTTTTTGATTTCCTTAAAAAATTTGATTTTAAATTTTTTTAATTTGTGGAAGTATTAAAAAAAAAAGCTTTTTTACTTTAATTTTTGTTTTTTCTAAAAAAATGAAAAAAGCTTATTTTTTTAGGAAAAAACTTTTTCTTATTGCCAAAACAAAGAATTCTAAAAAAGATGATTGGGCAAAAAACCTTTTTTTTATTTCTTTTAACAAGGATATTGTTGGAACAAAAAAAAAAAAATTTTTAAAAGAATTAAAAGAAAGGTTTTTTGAAAATTTTGGGGGAAAAAACTTTTTATTTTTGCAAAAAAAAAAAGAAAGGGTTTGTTGAAAAAAAATTTTTTATTTTTGCTTATTAAATCTAATCCTATTATTAGCCTAAAAAAAAAAAAAAAACTTGGAGGGATGCTTTTTTCCAAAAAAAAAAAAAAACCAATTTTTTAAAGGTTCAAAAAAAAAACAAAAAAATTCAAAAAAGCTGGGGAAAAACACCAGAAAAAAAAACAATTAACTTTAAAAAAAAAAAAAAAAAAACCCCCAAAAAAAAAAAAAAAAAAAAACACCCCCCCCTTGAAATTTGTTTTTGGTTCTTTGTTAAAACCAAAATTTTAAAAAAAAAAAAACCCCCCAAACCTTTACTATTTGAATGATTTTTTTTTTACTATTTTACTAAAAAACCCCACCCAAAAAAAAAAAATTCCCAACCTATTTCTTATTTGGAAATCTTTAACAATTTTACTTTTTTTTGAAAAGTTGGAAAAAAAAAACCAGTAACCCCCAAACCCCAAAAATCAACTTAACCAGGGCAAAAAATAAACCCCCACAAAAAAAAAAATGATCCAAACAAAGAGTTTTTTGCCAAGGGATTTTTTGAGGGCAAAGGGGAATAATTTAAAAAAGAAAAAAAAAGTTAAGGAAAAATCAACAAATATGGGGAATTAAAAAAAAAAAAAACTTACTTAAAACATATTTTTAAATTGCAAAAACTGGATTTCAAAAAATAAAAAAAAAAGGGGCAAAATTTTTTTTGTTTTTAAAAAAAAAAACTTTAATTAAAACCCCCAACTTTTTAAAATGAAAAAAAACCCCAGGTTTTTTTTAAAATCTAAATTTTAATTTTAACCTACCCCAAACAGATTTTTAAAAAAAAAAAAAACTTTTAGAGGGGGGGGAAATTTTTTAGGGGTAAAATTTTAACTTTTTAGGGGAAAAATTAAAAAAAAAAAATTTGAAGATTTTCTTTTTTTTTTTTTACTTAGGGAAAAAAACCAAAAAAAAGGGGGGGCCCTTCAACTTTAGGGTTTTTTTTTTTGGGAGGGTTATTTAACTCCCCAAAATTTGTTTTTTAAAAAAGGGCCTAAAAAACTTTTTTCTTATTTAAGGGCTAAAAACCCCCCTTTTCTTTGGAAAACCCCAACCCAAAAAAATTAAGGCCAACCCCTTTTTTGAAATCAACCCCACTTTTTTGAACCCAAAAAAAAAAAAATTTTTTTTTGGGAAAGCCCAAACAGGTTTACTTTTTTGGGAATTGGTTTTATGGAAAGATTTTAATTATTTTTTGCCTAAATTTAAAAACAAAACTCCCAAACCAAAAAAAAAAGAAGCTATGTGGGAGGCTAAAATGAGTTTAACTATACTGAAAATCAAGGCTTATTGAAGCTTGTTTTTGAAAATGAAAATATATTTTGGTATTTTTATTTTTTATTTTTTATTTCTGAATTTTTTTAAGTTTTTGAGAATAACAATATCAAACTTACTATTAAGATTGATGAAAAAATTATTAAACTATATATAAACTAGAAATAACAACTTTAAGAAAATTATAACAATGAAATTTGAGAACAAAATTAAAGGAGAATATTGAAGATAAACTAAAATTAAACTTTCATTAATAAAGATACAAGATTTACATGAGAAAACAATTTAACAAGCAACAATACCTAAAAAAACTACACACTGAATGTAAGGAGAGATCAAGCCCTATTTATAGGGTGAAGCTGGAGGTGTCCTTGGATCCTTTCTGGTGATCCACACTCAATCAATTCCGTGTCAAATTGTGTTATTTGAGTCCTTGATAGCCCTTGGATCAAACTTGGCCTCCAATCCTTGCATCTCAGCCGTTTGATTTAAATCCCCCATCATTTTGGGCCACGCACTCTCACACGGATTGCCATTGCTGTCATTCTCTGCCAATGTCAGTTTCTTCTAGACCTCAAGCAATTGTACTAAAAATGCCTAATCTCTGTTAATTTTGGATATTTACATTGGGTGCAACAGTTATCTAGGTTCATGGTTTCTGGCGTTGGGGGGGTAAAAAGGGGGGTAATAATGGCGGGTGTGTTATTTTATTTTTGTTTGACCGTTGTAAGTTATGGGGTTTGACACTGGGCTTGGGGTTAGGTTATGGGCCACGGAGTTTGGTGGGCTGATGGGTTTAAAATGGTTTATGGGTTTAGGGAATATTGGTTTATGTTTAAATGGTTGGATTAAAAAGGTTTTAGTAGTGGATAAAATTTCAAAGGACCAAATATGTAAATCTGAAAAACTCTAGGGACTTAAGCTGCCAAATTTTAAAAGTATTATCCAAGGGCTATTTTTGACAATCTTTACTTCTTGAGGGACCATAGTTGTCATTTCTTCAATTATTTCTTCAAGGGACCATATTTGACAACTTTGGATAGATGAGGGACTGAAATCGTCAAATCTCCAAACTTTGCTCCAAGGGTAATTTCTGACATTCTTTGAATCTTCAGGGTTGACTTTGACTTTTTGACTTCCCCGGCTTCGGCTTTTGACACTTTCCATTCTCGTGCTCGTTTTTGTCGGTTTTCTTTGATTTTATGTTCTTTTGTGAAATATCCGTACCTGCACGATCACAAACACAAAAACACAATATCTTTGGAATTTATGGTTAGTTTTTGGTCGTTTTGGTCTTAATTTGGTAAATAAAAGGTGTATGAATAAGCATACACCACTTGGCCATTGACAAGTTCCGTCCTTGAAGTGAATGGGCTCACAGCTATGTACTAGTTCATCGTAAAATACTGATGTATTGGAAACCCATGGAATTTGATCATTCCATTCATATAACCAAGTATTCTTGAATGCATCAAAAGTTTTGAATACAGGTAAGTCTTCAGTGAGCACATCAGTATCAATTTTTAACAAATAGTTAAATTCGTTAAACTCCTTTCTTAGAGGGGTTTCATAATCAAACAAGTTTGCTTCAATTCTAAACAATTCACCCTCCTCGTTGTCTAACCCCTCTTCATCATTCCCTGTTCTCCAGTAAATCCGGAGTTCATTTTCCATAGATGGGTTCATCTTTTCGGGGAAAAGAAACTTTGATTTCAGTCAACAGACGAATTCAGGGCTAAACTTTTCCAAAAACTTTATTTTAAGCTCAACCCAACTGGTAAGAGGTTTGTCGAGTTCGAAGTTCAGCCAACGCATTACTTCCCCTGTAAGTGTATTTGGCAAGACTCTGAGCATGAATTGGTTATAGGTCATATTCTTTGTTTTGTAGTGTTTAGCAATTTCAAGGATCCTTTCCATGTGTTCATTGGCGTCTTCATTCTTGAATCCTCGAAAGGCGTTATCTCATAGCAAATCGAGAAATTGCCCTCTTACAACAAACTTGTGGTTCCCTTCGTACCATTTTTTGGCCATCTTGGCACTATTGTTAGCTTGCGTATTATCTCTTGCTGGCAGCATTGTTGTTTCCGGTGCTTCCTGAAATCAGCATAAAACTATCAGTAGGATTTGTTCAAGAAAGTATGATATTAGGAAATTAATAGCGAAAAAGGAATACGAAAAATAAAAGTCGTTGATATCTGCAGATGATGCGCCGTATCCTGGAAAGAGGATACGCCGTATTTTATTACGTTAAAATTAAATCAGACTTTTATTTTAGAAAATAGATACGCTGCTTTTGAATTAGAATGCGCCGTACCTGTTAAGTATAAAAAATCAGTTAGATTTATAAAAATTAAATGCGCCGCATAAGCAGGAGCTAATGCGCCGTATTTTCGTTATGTTTCAAAATACAGGATTTTTGATTCAGTAGATGTGCCGTATCGATAAAATCGATGCGTCGCTTCTGTTTAATTAATTCGAAAACTGTTTTTAATTTAAATATAAAATACGCTGTATCTGCAGAAACAGATGCGTCGTATGGCGTTAGGTTTCGAAAAATTATTATTAAAAACAGAATACGCCGTATCTTGGGGAAAAGATACGTCGTACTCGAATTATTAAACGCGTTGTATTTATAAAATTAAAACACAATACGCCGCATCTGTGAAACACATGCGCTGTATCATTTGTATCAGCACAATACAACGACAACAGTTAGTACAAAAAACAAAAGAAAAATAAAATAAAATTAAAATTAAAATTAAAGAAAATTAAAAACAAACTAAAACAGTAAATATGCGAATTATACAATGAATGCAATCTAATTAATATACAACAAGTTAGTGGTTAGAATCTAAAAACCTAATAAAAAGAAAATCTAATTAAATTACTATTCAAATTAATCGATAAATACAATTCACTCCCCGGCAACGGCGCCATAAACTTGATGCGCGTGATGTGTCGTTGCGGTTTAGCAGTGTTAATGCCTACTCAAGTTTTACATTTATATTTAGCCGACTTATCAATAACACACACTCTTAACGAGCAGTGTACCCGGTCAATATGTATATAATGGTAAGTAAAGTGTCGATCACTAAGAGCGGAATGATTTATCTAATTAACCTAATCAGTATTTTAATATCCTGAGTTAGTTTTACAACCTAATCTAACGCAAGGGGGGTTCAGCCTGAGAGACTGGCATAGATTGGTTTAGTTAAACAGTAAATTAAAATAATGAGCACGAATCAGCGAATAACATACACATACACAGATAGATAATAAAACTATAAGAAGACCTGTCCTGATAATTAAGTAGCTTGTTACTTGTTTTATTGCTAGTTTTATATTAAGTGTATATAATTAAATCTTTCTCGTTGGCTCTAATCATATCGACGGGTCCACCCTTAATGATAACTTATGACTATCCTATTCATCCAAAGACGTCAGATTAAATAGGCGAGGAAGGGGTATGCCAGCCCAGGCAGTGCTCAGCTAGACACAGAGGTTATCAATGCACTAATATAAGTCACCAAAGACATCATCATATAAACATTAATTGATGGGAAAGCAATTTTAAGAGGTGTGTATGATTTTCCGTAGTCACATACACATGCCCATCTATCCTGATGAATTAAAGCGCACTATTACAATAAAACAAAACTACTTAATGAATTAAATACATGCAGGACCTTCTTACAGCTATAATATCTTCAATTTGGGTGTGTCTTGTGTTGCTTCTTTGACTGAAATCGGCTCCTTAAGGTTATGTTGCACACAAAATTTGTCTAGGTCTTGGGGTATTTATAGTTTCTGTCTTAGGGTTCGATGCGGCGCATGTAATGAGCAGATGCGGCGCATTGACTTAACTTCGCATGGGGTCCAAGATTAATATATTCTGGAATATTCATACACCGTCTTCAGATGCGGCGTAACTTGAATCTTTATGCGGCACATGTCCTTCAGTGTCTTGGATTGTATCTGGTGGAGTCTTGATAGTGATACGCCGTATGTCAGAAGTATAATGCGGCGTATCTGGAGTAGAACAAGCTTGATCTTCTTCGTTGACCAAATTTTCATAAGCGGCGCATGGTAGAATTCCATGCGGCTCATTCTTCAAAGTCAAGCAATGGTCTTCGAATTCATCTAAGTACGATATTGCGGCGTATCTGTTGAGAGAGATATGGCGCATCTTCTGGATTTTAGTAGACTTTTGACATCTTGCTCGTTTTGCTCCATAATTAATCCAAATCTTCAAGTTTCACCTATTACCTGTTTTTACCTGAGAATCACTAAAGTAAACATTAAAGTACCGATTCTCATATATAATAAAGTAAAACAAGTCAAATAAATAGGATAAATGATGACAGTATTATGTACTTATTTGAGTTCATCAGTCGTGCAATGCTTGACGAGCAATCCATTCCACAAAAGTTTTGGTGTCATGCCTNATATGGCGCATCTTCTGGATTTTAGTAGACTTTTGACATCTTGCTCGTTTTGCTCCATAATTAATCCAAATCTTCAAGTTTCACCTATTACCTGTTTTTACCTGAGAATCACTAAAGTAAACATTAAAGTACCGATTCTCATATATAATAAAGTAAAACAAGTCAAATAAATAGGATAAATGATGACAGTATTATGTACTTATTTGAGTTCATCAGTCGTGCAATGCTTGACGAGCAATCCATTCCACAAAAGTTTTGGTGTCATGCCTTAGATACCGCATGTTACATTTTTAATAGAGTCTATATAAGAAAGGTTATAAATAAAACTCAATATGAAATTCTTAGGAATAGAAAACCATCATTAGAATACTTTAGAGTATTTGGTTGTAAAGTATTTATAGTCAACACGAAAGAGTATCTCACCAAATTCGAACCAAAGTCATATGAAGGTGTGTTCCTAGGATACTCTCAAACTAGTAAAGCATAGATAGTGCTTAGCAAGGAAACAATGAGGATTGAGAAATCTCTCAATGTTACCTTTGATGAGAACATTCCCGAGCCTAAGCCATCTTCTTCGGTAGAAGATGATGTGATCAATGAACATATAGTTCAAGAACAAGAAAGGTCGCCGTAATTACAGGTTAATGTTTCGGATGAAGGCGATCCTAAGGAAGTAAGAGAAGAGAGGGGTCATCCTATTGAACAAGTCATCGGTGACTTGAATAAAAGAACTCTTAGGTCACAAAATAAACAAACTTAAATTTCGGCATGACATTTTTCAAAAATCCAAATTGTTTTGGGATAGGTTTAGGTGTACATGGTTGACATGCATCTTAGGAGAACAATATCTGTTGATCCCAGTTGAGCAGTTGATCTAGAATTACTATCTTAGATAAACCAAGACAATAATGTATAGAAGCTGACTTGTATGTAACCTTAATCACTATGCGGAATATAGTAATTAACTTAAGAAGAACACGAACACAAGTAATTCACACCTTAAAAGATTGTAAGCCTCTTGAGATCCCTTGAGAGGTAAAACAAAGTGCGTAAGCAATCCCACGCGCATCAGTACATCTAATTAGGGATTTAATCAGACTTTTCAGTCTCCCCTAATTAATGCTCTCCCCCAAACTGGCAACCTTTCAGATGAGTGCCTTGAATATGAAGAAGTCTTTTGATAACTAAATACATATCGTCTTTAGTCTTCTAACACGTAGCAGAGAATGTAGAACAGACTGTATACTCGACCTTCTTCAATGTTGTCCATTTGGGGAATAGGATATCAACATCTTCATCTCACCAAATGCATTCCAGTTATATTAAATATAACAGATCAACCCATAATGTACACATGCACCCAACACAAGACGAAACGATAACACCAAAGTAACAGGTTGATGCACTGATCATCTCTGCGGATATCAACTCCGAAATAAATGATTAAGCCCGATCACGTGAACCTGTTGTGCGTCCTTGATGTACACATTTCTCTCCCCTGATGGTTACGATTAATCAGCCCGTGATTTACACATGAAATGTTAACACCAAAGTAACAAGTTGAACCCCTGATCATCTCTGCGGTTATCAATCCCGGAATAAGTGATTAAGCCCGATCACGTGAACTTGTTGTGCGTCCTTGGTGTACACATTCCTCTCCCATGATGGTTGCGATTAATCGGAATCATCAAAATGATGTCTACATGAAGCATTAACTGGAAGCCCTTCATCAATAATAATATCAACACGTGAGAAGATGTAGATAAACCTCACGAGTCCTGAACTGAAGTATCCAGGAGTCATGAGATGATGACTAATTGAGTTTGCTCCCCCTCAATTAGGCCATCGTATGTAAAGAGCCTCTTCAAGAACTTGTGAAGTCTCTGAATCGGCTCCCCCTCAAACTGATCATCCCCTTTTATAGATTCAACACCTTAACGTCATGATCACGTTTGAGGGTCTTGATATTAACCATCTTCTTCTTTATCAGAATCAGTCAATCAACTGGAGTACTAAATGATAACACCAAGTTCGAATCCCAGAAGTGACTATAGAACTTGAACAAAGTAACAAACCACGGAATATATCAGAGTGGTAGACACCAATCTTCCTGACACGAATTATTAAGCTCGATCCCTTCACAATTTATAATCCCAGCATACACATTTCTCCTCCCACGAAAAAAGAGAAAGAACACCCGCCTATTCTCCCCCTCAAAAATGGCATACAATGATGTTGATCCCAGTTGAGCAGTTGATCTAGAATTACTATCTTAGATAAACCAAGACAATAATGTATAGAAGCTGACTTGTATGTAACCTTAATCACTATGCGGAATATAGTAATTAACTTAAGAAGAACACGAACACAAGTAATTCACACCTTAAACACTTCAATATAATTAATACGAGCACTCTGAATAGTGCTAGGGTTTTACAACCTTGAAGTGTATGAATACTAGAATAATATATATTCTAGACAAACCCTAGGATCTCCTTTTATACACCAAGGAACCCTACGGCCTTACATCAACTTCCTACACAAGACAAAGATATTCTAACACAATAGAATATTACAAGACATCTTTACTATAAATATAAAGTCGCGTATACAAACTTATCACTAAGCAGCAGAGATAATACAGCAGTATTCTTCCAGCAGTAGAGTCTCAGCAGTAGAGATATCTAGCAGTATAGTTGCCTGCCAGCAGTAGAGATATCACAAAAGTAGAGTTAACTTTAAAACCCAACAATCCTCCCCTAAACTTGATATTTTCCCTGAAAATATGCAAGTTTCTTGTAAGCTCGAATAAACACCAAGAGGATGCTTTCAAACACTCTATCTTCTCCCTGTCTCTTTAGTACTTTGCTGCTCAATTCTGTTAATCAGACTTTGAAGATCAGGAGTCACTTCTGAACATCTAAGCTTAGCTTCAATCATGGCTTTAAGAATTCCAGTCTTCAAAGGATAATCTTTCTCCACAAACATAAAGACATCAGCTCCATCTTGAGTAGATACATGATGTACATCACATGAGTTATAATGTTTCCATATTGTAGTCATGCTTTCTGCTTCAAATCTCCAATGTCTGTCACTAGGATCTGGATTATACATTCTTTGAAAACATACCCATAACTCCATGGCCTTCAAATTCTTTGGATCTGCATGAGCATTCTTAGACTTTACCAAACTCCATAGATTATGCAGATCAGATCTATCACAAGACCTAACAAGATCTTCAAAATCTCTGTACATTTCCACTTCACCTCCAACTCTGACTATCTTCCAAGCTGCACTAAATTCATCTTCAGCTACTTCCCAATCTACAATTTGTTGTCTAGCTTGGGCTGGTTCAATAAACACATCATCTTGTTCAATCAAAAACCTGTCATCAGCAACCTTTTGATGTAGTTCATCTACCTGTTCAGTCAATCCAGCAGAGTTAGATCCTTCCATCTTTGATTTCTTAGCTCTTTCTCTACAAGCAGCCATGTGCTCATCATGACTCTTTTTCCAATTTTCCTCTTCCTTAGAACCCATTGGGATAAACATTTTATTCATTTTGTACCCAGAATAATAATGCAGTCTAATAGCATCATGTGCCATCCCTTTGAATTGATGCATTTTCCATCCACACTGAGCACACAAGTAAAGTTTCATTTGTTTGATGAGTTGTGCTTCTGTAGGCTTTCTTTTCCTCTTCTTTTGCTTACCTTGATAATTACCAACCATAAGCTCAGAAGCTTCAACAATGATCTTCCTAATGAACTCATGCAACTGTGTAGTCTTTTGCTCAGGACTTAAAGTAACATCTGCAGTCAATTCAATAGCTTTCATATGCACCTCAGGATTCTTTTTAATCAAATACTCAACTTCATCTGGTGTAAGCACATAGTCAAATTCATCACTTGTAGTCTTTGATTCACCCTGTCCACTTCTCCTAGACTTCAAAGCCTCAAGTACCTCATGTTCAGCTAACAATCTAGCCTGTTCATCTACACCAGCTTCATCTGAATCACCCATAGCAAGCTCCATAGCTAAAGCTCTATCAGCATCAATCAATTTATCCTTAGGCCAAAACTCCTGAGGTAATTTCTTGTACTCTTCTTCATCATCACTTGAATCAGAGACATCTTCTTCAACAAGCTTCTGTTTTCCTTTATCAGTACTGGAAATAACAGGTTTTGCCTTTGGAATTATTGGTGTGGGTTCTCTAATTGATACACCTTTTGTGGGCAATTTGGATACATGAATTGGTTGGGATAGAGATATTGGTTGAGATGGTGCAATGGTTACTGGTTCAGTTTGAAGTGGCTGAGATGTAAGTTCAATTGGGAATTTCTCTTGAAGCATCAACAAAGTCTCAGCAACAGAGTTATCACCTGATCCTGATCCAGCAGTAGAGTTCTCACCAGCAGTAGACTCTTGAGCAGTAGAGTCTTTAACTTGTATAGCCTTATCCAGAACTGCTTCATGATCATTCTTATCCACTACCACATAACTATTAACATTATCACCACTGTCATCATCTCCTTTAGCCTCCCCTGAAGCCAAAACAGTACCCTCAACAATCCCTGCATCAAGACTAGGCTCCAAAACAATAGCAGCAGACTCTTTCACAGCAGTAGTGTCAGCAGTATTGTCAATTTCCATAGCAGCAGTCTTTAAAGCAGCAGAGTTACTTACCAAACCATCATCACCAACAACTTGAGCATCAACAATTTTGATTCCCCCAATTTCCTCCCCTGAAACTGTGCTATTCCTCCCCTGTTTGGAAGCATCCTCTCCCAAAGTAGCAGCAGTGTTGGTAGAAGAGAATTGTTTCTGCAAATCCTCCATTTGTTGCTTCAAAGTGTTGATCAAGTTCCCTTGAGCAGCTGTGAGAGTCTCAAGAGCAGTAACCTTGAATTCCAAGTTGTGACACTTAGTTTCCAAGTTGGTACAAGTATCCCTCAATTCCTTTATTTGTTGCATACTAGTCTCATCACTTCGACCTGTATTACCTGGTCCGAGAGGTGAATCATTGACATTGACATTTTGTACATTGGGGTTAGCCATCAATTCAACAGTTTCAATCCTGTCCTCCTCACTTCGGGATGTGTGACCTTCCCTGAGAGGTGAGTCTTGGGACATTAACCCAGTATCAAACCTAGTTTGATCAACTGAGCCCCCTATGTTTTCCAGTTGGCTAGGGAATCCATCACCTGTGTTTGACTCATGAGAATCATTCACATTAGATGTTGCCTTGGATTGGGTCTTACTTATGTTAACACTATCCTGCTCTGCTGCTAAGCTAGTAGCAGTAGTGTTAGCCCTCACCAACTTGTCACCTACATCACCTGTGACAGCCCCATCTGCTACAAAATCCATCCTAACACTGGTCTGGGGTAACTCAGTGTTCTTTGAGGCTTTCCTACGGGTATAGGTCTTTTGTGGGGATATATGTGGTGAAACATGTTGTTCATCAAAAGTGGGTGTGTGTTGGGAGTCAGTTTGAGTGCCTGATCCTTCACCCTGATTATTTTCAATTAGTTCCAACATATAAGGAGTAAGAGGTTTGTCTTGACCAGTAAAATCTTTATTTGCTTTTGCTAAGAAAGTAAAAGACACTGAACCCATTTTTGGACACTCATAAATAGATCTGTGGGTTCTGTTTAGTTCAATCTGATCATTTATAAGTAATTGGACAAACCTTGGATAAGTTAAAGTTTTTCCTTTGACATTTGACACAAACCCTTCAAAAATCATATTTGAAAAATTAAATGGGTCTCCTTTGCTTAAGCAGATCATAGCAGATGCTATGGCTGCATTAACCTCATTCCACCCAGTTGTTTTTGGACTAAAACAGTGTAATAGAGTATGTGCCAAAAATTTCCATTTAGTAGAGAAAAAACCTTTTTGAAACTTCAAACCAGTTCCTCTCCTCACATAGCCCAAAGCCTCCAGTCCTTCAAAAAGTTTATCTCTGACAAGACCTTTTGAACCTTCTTCATCATCAAAAAGCAAGGTGTGCCTGATGTTGTCTTCAGAGACCAAAACCTTTTGTGTATCAACATAAGCCCTAATATACTGTTCTCCTTTGTGAGTCTTCAACGTGGCAGTAGCCCAAAATTGTTTGACATGAGAAGCATAAATGGTTGGATTCTCAGTCAATGCATACTTAAGAGTTGTAGCATTTAGAAAATTTGCCATATCAGTGAACTCAGCAGGAAGAACATTAGTATCAAGTTCAGCCACAATGTTGTGGCTCTTGGCCCATGTGCGATCGTTAAGCATGATGTTAGGGTTCTTGAATTTGGGTTTTTGGAATTTGGATGTTGTTGGAGAGCGAATGTGTTTTGAAACTGCAATTCGTGGAACGTGTGTTGAGAAAAAGTGATCCAATTAGGTTATAAACTGCTAAACAGAAGTTACATAACCGTCCCTTGACTTTAGCTTGTAGCAGCAGACACCCAGCAGCAGAGTTATAAGCCTAGCAGTAGAGTTGACTACTTCTAATACAACCAAGCAGTAGTTTGACTTTACTTGGTCAAAAAGTCAAGTATCACACCAAATCCCGTCTTAAATGGGCAGTTACCAAAAATTAATGCCAATCACCAATTACTCATTTAATTCCTTTAAACCTAATTGATCCTCAATAAAGGGGATCAAATCCAATTGATTTTCTCACAAAACCCTAATCCTTTCCAAATTCAAAATCATGAGCTCAAAACGCCAAATTGATGATGCTTCACACAATTCACCAAATGAATCACCCAAGAAGTCCAATGAGAATGAAGATGCAGAGACAAGCCCAGTGCCCAAAAAGCCCAATAACAAGAGCATGAATGATGATGAAGCATCAAGCTCAAATCCAAATCAAGCTATGTCCCCTGAATCCTCTGAGGACCCCAATCCTTGGATCCCTATGCAACCCCCTGAGAGAGAGTTAGTCTCACCCTTCTTGTACACTTCTTCAGATGAGGATGAGCCAGAAGATGAAGCCCCTTTAACTCCAACAGGCTCATCAGAGATAGCTTGGAAACCATCAACCTGGGTGTGTGACTCTGATGAAGATGACAAGGAAGAAATGTAGTAGTTGTAGGGTTAAGTCTTGTCATGTCTTGTTTAGTACCATATTTGTAACCATTTTCATGATGAATAAACAAGTTCTTCTTTCAGAATAGCTTGAAATAGTTGTCCCTTTTATGTCTTGTTTTCATTAACAACAACTAAGAAACATTTGCATAAGCACTTAAGCTACAAAATCAAACAATTTCCACCCAGAACAAGCTAATCAAACAGAAAAAGTTAAACTTGTATCCTTTAATCCAAACAGCAGAACTCTATACTAGCAGCAGCTTCAGCAGCAGAGTTGAATCACTAGCAGCAGAGTTGAATAACTAGCAGCAGAGTTGACTAGACTTAGAAAAAGTCAAGCCTTCCATTAAGGCGCTTAGTTAATGATACTTACCAACTTAGCAATAACTTTTTCCCAAATTTGATCCATTATAAATAGAATATCTGATCACTTTCATTCATAAACCCAATCAAATATTCTAATCACAAAGTACTTTCCATCAAAAATTCAATCGCTCCAAAAAGCTTCCATGGCACCCAAGAGAGAATTTATCAACTTATCATCAAGCTCATCCGAATCCTCTGATTTAGGGTATGATACCCCTGAAGATAGGATGCCACCACCTCCTTATTTACCACCATATCGACCACCAAGGCGTGGGTGTAGAACCAAAGAACAAGCCAGGAGAGTCAATAAAGACATCAATGCTAAGTATCTCCCTTGGCATAGAGATTAT
>LBNU01008291.1:1315-14773 GCA_014162995.1 Artemisia annua
CAGATCTGACGGCCTTGGTTGACGGCGTCACCAATTTGCACGACGAACTCTCTGGCCCGTCACGAGTATTTTTCCAATTCTGGACATCACTTGTTCCTGACGGCGTCACCTTGTAGACTCTGACGGCGTCACCTTCTGTGATCTTTAAGGTCTTTTGAGTTTTTGTTGTTTTCCGCACTTTTTCACTCCGAAAACACCCGAAAATGCTTCTTTTGTGATTTTCCCCTCAAAAGTACCTAAATTGAGAAAAGAAACGACTTTGGGTGAAATCCAAACCAAAAACATACGAATTAGGACTCAAACCGACCCCTAAAAACGTAACATTTTTCGTCTCATCAGGAAGCAAATATCATTTAATCAAGGATTGTAATTTTCATGAGCAAAGACTGGGTGCATATGCTAGTCAGCCCAAACCTAGACAAATATGGACACATGTCAATGACATACCATCGTATAGTCCACAAGCAACCAATCAAACCAGCAGCTCCATTCCTGCTGATAAGTCAGCATCCGCTGACAACTCAGTTCCTGCGGATGGACCTGTTTCTGCTCGTAGATCTTTTCCACCTAGAAGGAGAAGACAAGTTGCTATACCATTCTATAGACCTAGTACTACTTACTTTTCAAATGGTTTTTGGCCTAGGTATTATAACCCATTATATATGGGGTGGGGGGCACCATGGGATTCTGCTGTTAAGCCCTCAGCAGGTTGTTCTTGGAACTACAAAGGACCTAATTTTCAATATAGACCCAAGAACAATGGTGGATCTTATACATCTACATGGCCTACCACTTATGATCCACAAGGCAGGCTCAAGTCAGTGATGACTTTAGTCTCCAAAGTGTACTAACTTTTGTATATCATTTTGTTGTTGTTGTAGGATCATCCTCTTAAAAGTAAAGAAGTTGGCATACTTGATAGTGGTTGTTCCAGAAGCATTTCAGGAAACAAAGATAAGATGGTTAATTTTATACCCATAGCAGGTGGAGGAAGTGTGACTTTTGGTGGAGGTGAGGGTAGAATCACAGGGATGGGAACTATAAAAACACCCAAGTTGGACTTTGAGAATGTGTTTTATGTGAAGGAATTGCAAAAATTTAACTTGTTCTCAGTATCACAAATATGTGACAAAAAGAACAAAGTATTCTTCTCTGAGACTGAATGTCTTGTGCTCTCTAAAGACTTCAAACTTCCAGAAGATACTTCCATTCTGCTGAGAGTTCCCAGAAGCAATAACTTATACACATTCAACATGACTAAAGTTATGCCAGAAGGTGACCTAACATGCCTGGTGGCTAAAGCATCTCTGGATGAATCTACAAAATGGCACAGAAGGATGACCCATGTCAACTTCAAGACCATCAACAAGCTTTCCAAACTTGGTCTAGTTGATGGGCTTCATTCCAAACTCTTCACCAATGAACACAATTGTGTTGCATGTAACAAAGGGAAGCAGCACAAACCATCTTACAAATCTGTCAAAGTTGTGAGCACCATCTCAGCACCTTTTCAGCTGCTGCATATGGATCTTTTTGGTCCTACTCAAGTCCGCAGCATTGATCACAAGTCCTTCTCATTGGTAATCATTGATGACTATAGCAGGTTTTGCTGGGTATTCTTTTTGAGAACAAAAGATGAAACTTTTCCAGCTCTAAAAGATTTTATAACTCTTGTTGAAAACCAGCTGAACAAAAAGGTTAAATGTATTAGGTGTGATAATGGGACAGAGTTTAAAAATGCCTTGTTAATTGAACTTTGTGGTTCTAAGGGGATTAAAAGGGACTATAGCACACCAAGAACCCCACAACAAAATGGGGTTGCTAAAAGAAAGAATAGGACCTTAATAGAGGCAGCAAGAACTATGCTGGCAGACTCTAAGTTACCCACTATGTTCTGGACTGAAGCAGTAAGCACTGCTTGTTATGTTCTGAACAGGGTATCCATCATTAGACCTCATAACAAGACACCTTATGAACTCCTGACTGATAGGATCCCAAGTATTACACACTTTAGACCTTTTGGTTGTCATGTGACCATTTTGAACACTAGTGATCAACTAGGGAAATTCGAAGAGATTGAGTAAACTCTTAACCTGAGGTACCTAGAAGATAAGCCTAATGTGCAGGGTCAGGGTCATGCTTGGTACTTTGACCTAGATTATTTGACTGATTCTTTTAGGGAACACTTGATTTGTATCTAACCAATCTGCAGGTACCCTTGAGCCTCCCACTAACAATCAAGGAGCCATGGATGCTGACTCTGACTCAGACTCTGACTCTGAGTTAGAGGAAGCAACCATATTTGTTCCTTCTTGTCCCTCTTCTCATGTTTCAGGTACAACTAAGACACATGCTTCTGATATGGATGGCATGGATTCAAGTTATGCAGAGGCATTTCCTAGACTTCAGCAGCAAGAGCATGCAGCTAAGGAAGCTGCTGATGCACTAGGGTTTGAGTTTGCTAAAGATACTGAAGCACTCTTGAGGCAATCTGCTGATGAGGTCCGCAGAAATATTGAATCTGCTGAAAGGAGTCCGGTTTTTGCTAACAAAGTTAATCAGGTTTCTGCTGAAGCTAATACTACTGATAATGTTTCTGCTGGAACATCCCATACTGCTGATGGATTATCAAAGAATTTTGAAGACCCTTTTGGTAGATTTTCATCCCCCACAGATCTTGGTGATCATCAACAAGCTCCTGGCATTTTCAGTACCTCTTCTTATGATGATGAATTTGCTCCTACCCTGAACAATCTTTAACCCACTGTTGAAGTTGATCAAATCCCTACCAAAAGAATCCACACTATACATCCTCAAGAGAACATCCTTGGAGATCCAAATGCCACAGTTCAAACAAGAAGTTCAGTCAAGAAAGTACAGTTTGGGGAACATGCTTTTGTTACATATGTCATGACCCAACAAAGTGACAATCACACAGATCAACAACATTGTCTGTTTGCTTGATTCTTATCTCAGGTTGAACCAACAAGTGTAGCACAAGCTCTTACAATTGCAAGTTGGGTAGAAGCTATGCAGGAGGAAATGCAACAATTCAAAAATCAACAAGTTTGGCATTGTAGTTAAAAATAAAGCTAGATTAGTAGCTCAAGGTTCTAGGCAAGAAGAGGGAATTGATTATGATGAGGTATTTGCACCTGTGGCCAGGGTTGAGGCTATTCGAATATTTTTGGCCTTTGCATCATATATGGGGTTTGTGGTATATCAAATGGATGTGAAGGGTGCTTTTCTTTATGGGGATATTGAAGAGGAGGTGTATGTTAGTCAAACTAAAGGTTTTGAAGATCCAGAACACCCTCACCATGTGTAAAAGGTTGTCAAAGCTCTTTATGGCCTTCATCTAGCACCAAGAGCCTGGTATGCTAAGCTATCTACATTCCTTCTAAAGCACGGTTACAGAAGAGGTGCTATTGATAAGACTCTTTTTCTCAAAAAGATCTCTAGGGACATCATTCTTGTGCAAGTCTATGTGGATGATATCATCTTTGGATCCACAAAGGAGGCTTGGTGCAGAGAGTTTGAGGATTTGATGAAGGGTGAATTTCAGATGAGTGCTATGGGAGAGATGACTTTCTTTTTGGGTCTACAAGTGCAGCAAAAGCCTGATGGTATTTTTATAAGCCAAGACAAGTATGTGAAGGACATTCTTCAGAAGTTTGATATGGAGAATGTTAGAACTGCTACTACCCCCTATGAGACTCCAAAGACTAAACATAACCTTGAAGCTGATCATGCTGTCAATGTTCATATGTAGAGGTCCTTGATTGGATCACTCATGTATTTGACAGCTTCAAGGCCAGACATCACATTTGCAGTCAGTGCTTGTTCTAGACATCAAGTCAATCCTTTGATTTCTCATCTCAATGCAGTAAAGAAGATTTTTAAGTATCTTAAAGGCCAACCCAAACTTGGGATTTGGTACCCAAGAGAGTCTCCTTTTGTGTTGGAAGCATATGGTGACAGTGATTATGCTGGTGCTAATTTGGATAGAAAGTCCACCACTGGAGGTTGTCAATTTCTTGGAAGAAGATTGATCTCCTGGCAGTGCAAAAAGCAGACTATTGTGGCCAATTCTTCTACTGAGGCAGAATATGTTGTTGCTGCTAATTGCTGCGGACAGTTTCTTTGGATACAAAATCAATTAGTTGATTATGGGTTCAACTTTATGAACACTAAGATCTTTATTGATGACCAAAGTACCATATGCATAGTTAAAAATCCAGTATATCATAACAGAAATAAGCACATCGAAATTAGGCACCATTTTATTAGGGATGCAAGGGAGAAACACTTGATTCAGGTGCTTAAGATACATACTGATGATAATGTGGCTGATTTATTAACAAAGGCTTTTGATGGACCTAGGTTTAATCACTTAGTTGTTCATATTGGGATGGTTAACCCTTGAATGCTATGTTTGAGGGGAGGCATAGGCCTAAGGGAGGCATATGCCTCTAGAGAGGATTTGTATACGTATATTTACTGAACACTAACTTGTAATGCAGGTTTCTAATGAATATTTTAACAACTTTTAGGATTAGATTGTTGTGTGTTGTGTTTGTTTGTTTTGTAGCAAAGTTGAATCTGCTGATGTTCTTGTTCCTGCTGATGGTACGATTCTGCTGATGATGAAGGAATTGCATTCATAGTATACACAGGAGACAAACATCATAAGTAAAAGTGAAGGACAAGTTCATTCATTGATCATAAAGGTTATTACAAAAGATGGAATTTCAACAGAACATGACAATGTGATACATGACTCTAAACTTAACACTACTCAATCTTTCCTTTCCCTTTACCATCATCATCAGAGACATCTGAATCACATTCCCATTTTGGTGGTTTGGAAGCATTCTCTGCTGATCCAGTTGAAGTTGAAGGAGCTTCTTCTTCAGATTCATCCTCATCTGAGGAAGTGCACAAGAAGGGTGATATTAGCTCTCTTTCAGGTGGTTGTAGAGGAATCCAAGGATTGGAATATTCAGACGATTCAGGTGACATGGCTTGATTTTGACCAGAGCTTGAGGATCCAACATAATTCATTTCTTATTGGATGACTTTTTGGAGATTTGGTTCTTCTGTGCATCTGGAGATTCTGTGGTTCTTTTGGTTGATGATTTATTATGGTTCGTAGCATCAGATGAAGAATCCAAAATTTGGGGTTTTGAGTTCATGGTTATTGGTTATTGCTGGATGCTTAGGGTTGATGTTGGGTTTATAGATTTGATGAGATAAAACAAGAAGAATGAAAACAAGAGGGACTTAATGTGACAAAGGATGAAACTTCATATGCAAGAAAAAGATTACTACGGATCTTTTTATTATTTAGAAATATTCTTTGTAAACCTAATCCTCTATTACATAAAGAGGATACAGGTATGTACTTTGATATTAAGTCTTCAACAATGTAATATTACTGTAAAGGTGTGTGTGTGTGTCTAGGGCGTATGTCTTGTAAACGCCTAGACTAGAGTTGTTCGATACCTACAAGATCTGAGGTGTCTTAGATCCCTGTTACAGTTAGGTAACACGTTATTATTCTGATCAAATAATAATTGGAGGTGATGATGGTGAAAAACCTTGTGTCAATAACATTTGATTTGTTCTTATTCCGCTGCATGTTATATTCAATGTTATTGTGTTCCTAGATGATATGAGGTCTAAACAACCTCGAGCTACAATGNACAGGTCCTTGATTGGATCACTAATGTATTTGACAGCTTCAAGGCCAGACATCACATTTGCAGTCAGTGCTTGTTCTAGACATCAAGTCAATCCTTTGATTTCTCATCTCAATGCAGTAAAGAAGATTTTTAAGTATCTTAAAGGCCAACCCAAACTTGGGATTTGGTACCCAAGAGAGTCTCCTTTTGTGTTGGAAGCATATGGTGACAGTGATTATGTTGGTGCTAATTTGGATAGAAAGTCCACCACTGGAGGTTGTCAATTTCTTGGAAGAAGATTGATCTCCTGGCAGTGCAAAAAGCAGACTATTGTGGCCAATTCTTCTACTGAGGCAGAATATGTTGTTGCTGCAATTGCTGCAGACAGGTTCTTTGGATACAAAATCAATTAGTTGATTATGGGTTCAACTTTATGAACACTAAGATCTTTATTGATGACCAAAGTACCATATGCATAGTTAAAAATCCAGTATATCATAACAGAAATAAGCACATCAAAATTAGGCACCATTTTATTAGGGGTGCAAGGGAGAAACACTTGATTCAGGTGCTTAAGATACATACTGATGATAATGTGGCTGATTTATTAACAAAGGCTTTTGATGGACCTAGGTTTAATCACTTAGTTGTTCATATTGGGATGGTTAACCCTTGAATGCTATGTTTGAGGGGAGGCATATGCCTCTAGGGAGGATTTGTATACGTATATTTACTGAACACTAACTTGTAATGCAGGTTTCTAATGAATATTTTAACAACTTTTAGGATTAGATTGTTGTGTGTTGTGTTTGTTTGTTTTGTAGCAAAGTTGAATCTGCTGATGTTCTTGTTCCTGCTGATGGTACGATTCTGCTGATGATGAAGGAATTGCATTCATAGTATACACATGAGACAAACATCATAAGTAAAAGTGAAGGACAAGTTCATTCATTGATCATAAAGGTTATTACAAAAGATGGAATTTCAACAGAACATGACAATGTGATACATGACTCTAAACCTAACACTACTCAATCTTTCCTTTCCCTTTACCATCATCATCAGAGACATCTGAATCACATTCCCATTTTGGTGGTTTGGAAGCATTTTCTGCTGATCCAGTTGGAGTTGAAGGAGCTTCTTCTTCAGATTCATCCTCATCCGAGGAAGTGCACAAGAAGGGTGATATTAGCTCTCTTTCAGGTGGTTGCAGAGGAATCCAAGGATTGGAATATTCAGACGATTCAGGTGACATGGCTTGATTTTGACCAGAGCTTGAGGATCCAACATAATTCATTTTCTTATTGGATGACTTTTTGGAGATTTGGTTCTTCTGTGCATCTGGAGATTCTGTGGTTCTTTTGGTTGATGATTTGTTATGGTTCGTAGCATCAGATGAAGAATCCAAAATTTGGGGTTTTGAGTTCATGGTTATTGGTTATTGCTGGATGCTTAGGGTTGGTGAAAGTTTGGATCTGTTTTATAGGCAAAAGTCAAAGTCAACAACCATTAAGGTGTATCAGGTGGAAGTTTAATGGCCCTAAGATTTCTTCAACAGATATTTTGTACAATACTGCTGAAAGAGATTCTACTGAATACATGGTTCCTACGGATAACAGTTCCTACTGAGAGGTGTTCCTGCGGAGTGTAGTTCCTGCTGAGAACATAACTTTGATTTTTCAGAAGTATCCACCTTATGCATAACATCATGAATGTTCATACAGTGAAAAATTCAGTGTTCATTCATAAAAAGAAGTTACAATTGATCCTACCATCTAGCCTAGCACAACTGAACACATATTAGCACCTAATCCTAATATATATTCCCTTAGAGGGTACACAATAAAGCTTTCCATGCAACAAGCTTGTCAACGGGTGTTTCAATCTTGTTCTCTTCATGTGTATCGACACTCTTGCTCAAAAGACTGAACACATCTTAGCACCTAATCCTGTTTTCTCTTCCCTTTACCTTTGGGATCAGAAGTGCCTTCACCAGACTTATTGTTCCTCAGCACCTTCTCAACATCTTTGGGCTTCGTCTCCGGAGTCCATAGCTTCTTGCAAACAAGACCTAACACCTGCGGAGGTGGCTTGTCCAA
Organism: Artemisia annua; assembly: GCA_014162995.1. Classification (NCBI taxonomy): domain Eukaryota; kingdom Viridiplantae; phylum Streptophyta; class Magnoliopsida; order Asterales; family Asteraceae; genus Artemisia; species Artemisia annua. The sequence continues at coordinate 9,099 of LBNU01008291.1, forward strand.
CTTCTTGGGAAATTAAGGGACTGGTATCCGACTCATTCCAGCCACTACACGCTCCATATCCTTTGTAAGAAACATTGCAAGAGGTGGAGGTTCAGAAGGTCCTTCATTGACGTCCTCAAAGAATAACAACTCCGAGGTATCTGACTTAGAGGTATCTGAGTCAGAGGATGGAAAAGGTATGGGTGGTGCTGGTGGTGCTGGTGGTGGTGGAGGAGGAGGAGCTGGTACATCATGAGTTCGTTTGCGTGCCTCCTCCTTGGTTCTCCAACCACGGATTTTTCTACCAGGTATTGGTTGTGGTGGTGGAGGAGGAAAATAGTGTTCTCCAGAATCTGAATCTGAAAATAGTGATTACTCAAAGGTTGATAAAGATTAAGTGTGATTTGAGGGTTATTTATAAAACTGATTGGGCTTTTAAGACAATTGATGACGAGTCTTTTCAATGGGTTTTAGTGGATGCCAGCCTGTCGAGATTCTACGGATTGACCAAACGGATACTACGGATTTACCGTCCATTCTACTGAAGGTGAGATCCTACGGATTGACCATACGGATTCTGCGGATTGACTTGTCAATCTGCTGACGGGTGCTATTTTGGGTTTTATTTTGGGTAAGTTATAAAGTCAAAATTGGTCAAACGTTCTTTAAAGATTCGTTATCAATTCACTTCCACAATTTTGGTAACTCCCTTAAATAACCAATCGTGTGTATCCCACGCCCAAAATAACCACTTCCCACTCGTTATAAATTCAAACCCATTTCTAGCTTCTCAAGTTCATTCCTTTCTCAAACTTACACCATGGCAGAACTTGTTTTCAAAGGTGACCACAACCTAATTGCATTTCTGGGAAAATCAAAGGGAAAAGAAGAATTTGATCCAATGGTGGATTTCTTGAAGCGGTCTAATCTCAATTTTGCTCTGACACATTGTCCCGATCTTGTGTGTGAATCCTTGGTTCGCCAATTCTGGGATAGTGCTACAGTAGCAGAGAATGACACTGAGATTGTTGCTTGGATTGATGAAAAGAAGTATGTGGTCAATGAGTCCCTGATCCGCAGCAAACTTAAATTAAAAGATGCGCACGGTGAATACCATGAAGATAAGTCCGTAATACTTCCAGCGTTAAGGGCTATTGGTTATCAAGGGAATGGCAAGGTGTGGTATAAGAGATTATTTTGCCCTAAATGGAAGTTCCTGTTGCATACTTTATTGAAGTGTATGAGCAATAAGACTGGGGGCTTGGATCAATTTTCTACTCATGTGGCATGTGTTGTTGCTTGTTTATCACAGGGTACATATTTCAATTTTTCTAGATATATCTTTCAGGGTATGATTAGTAATATTCAGGCTGTAAAGAACAAGTTTTACATGTACCCTAGGTTTCTTCAAATAATACTAGACATTGAAACTGTGGATAGGACACATACACCTATTCTAGAGCTGACCTCAAAAGTCTTTGCTAATATGACTAGTGGCTTTTCTAGCACCCATTGGCCTCTCACCCCAGCTATGTTGCCTCCTGGTGACAATGTTGGTGCAGCTGAAGGTGGTAATCCACCCAGTCCTAATGCTGCTGAAGGAGGTAGCCCACCCATTCCTGAAGCTGCTGGTGCAGGTGCGTCCGCAGCTAGGGATGCTGCTGGTCCATCCCATGCTGCTGAGGCTTCAACCTCAGTTGCTGCTGATGACCAGCATGTGGTTTCTCCTAGGCCTATTGCTCCTGAAGAGCATCCTGCTGATCTTCTGGAACCAGTCAATACTACTGGTGAGGGTTCTTCTGAACCTAGGAATATAGCTCAGACACCTTTAACTAACTAGTTTGATGACTTTGATGAGTTCTTAGACACATTTGTACCTCATACAGAAACACCCATTTTTACTCCACAACAGACCACTAGCCCAGCTAGAGAGGTCTTTGTTGATACCACCACTACTGGTGATGTTCATGTGTCTCCAAAAAGGTCCAATGAAGCTCCTCATACCACTGATATCCCTGTTGGTACAGCTGAGGACCCTATTTCACTAACAAATGTGTATAAGTTGCTTAACAGGTATGTACAACATGTTGCACTGGTACAAAAAGTTCTATCAGTCACGCCCAAAATGTGTGACGATAGGCATATAGTAACACAAGTTTTTTTCTTCGTGTGTGAAAAAGGTCCCGCCACCGTAGGTGGCATATGGTCACATTGTTGAGTTCGTGGCCTTTTCCATCGAAAAAGAGTGACCAAAACCCCGAATATGTGTGACAAATTAGGCACAAGTTTTGTTGGATTAGTCATTATCCGTGACCGTAAATACCTTATAGTCACACGAATATTTTTTGAGAGTAACTATTGTTTGTCCTTTGGCCACATAAATATATAACATATGTGACATTTGAGATGGGTCTTTCTAGTAAACGTGTATTATGTGTCACTATTTCCAGTCCTTTGGCCACATGAATATACAATAAGTGTGACGTTTGTGATGATTTAGTCACGCAATGGGTGTTGCTTTTTTGGAGTTAGTCACATACAATTTAAAACAAAGTGGCCAAAAGTGTTAATAAGTGTGACCATATGCTCTTTAAAGTGAACAAATGTGTATTTTGTGTGACTATTGATCATCCAATGGCCACATGAATTTTATGTTTGTGTGGCCTTTTGTAATATTTAGTCACACAAACCATGTTTGTTTTTGTCACACCCTGAATTTACCTGTTATGGGCAGCGGATTTGAATACCCGGGTGTAACTTTCATGGCATCCCATCACTAGATTATATTGAACGACCTAAAGTGTCGTTTAGAAAATACACGTTTGATCATAAATAAAAATCAGAGTTTACAAACATAGGAAAATAGGTCCATGCTAAGTTGCATTTTGAAAACAAGTACAAGTTTGTGATCAACGTATCATGATTTAGAGTGCTGAAAACGTGAATGAGTCGACGTGCCGAATGATGTGATGCTTGATTCCAGTCCAAGCGACTTCAAATGATGGTCCATATGCATGTATGAGATTGCTAATTACCGTGAAATACCATTGTTAAAACGGATCAACATAAAGTTTGGTGGAATCAATAGGTTTTAAAAGGTTGTTATACGAATCACAAGTATAACAAGTCATACGTTCTTTATACTGTATCAATAGGTACTAAAATGAAAGTACAATAGGCTTCAGCTCATGACCCCGAAACTAGACCGAAATGAGTGCCGCTCAAGAGATGTAGATGCGACTCTAAGTATGGGATAAAAATGAAATGCTCCGCTAACGTACGTTGTAGAACAACAGGATGGAAGCGTCACCCTCATAAGATATCCACTCACCTCCATTATTATATAGATTAAACGGTCGCATGAATAAAGGGGACTTGCAATTGGCATTATGAGGAAATAACCTACTTGATACAATGAATTTGAAGCCTTGGTTCGTATATAAATAATGATTGCAATGTTTCTCCCGCCGTGGGATTTGATAAACCATTAAATAAATGTAAAAAGCGGGCTAAAGAATACTCACCTCAAGTGATGATGTAAGTACTCGGATTACTTATGAATGATCGGAAGAACAATTGGAAACACTTGACATACTAGGCAACGAACAACTAGCGCACCTACTAATGAAATCATGTAACTACTTGAGAATCATGAGTGAAACAATAATTGAACATGCACATGTTACTCTATAACAACTCGTATTTGAAAATATATGTTATCGTCTTAAATTCAATGTTTTTTCGATATTGGTAAAATAGTAAGCCAAATTAGTACGTAAGAACTAGTGTGTAAATATATGATTAAAGTGTTACAGTGCTTGGTCTTGATGTTTTGAAACCTTGGAAGTCATTCCATTCAAACGTAATTAGTGTAATCTTGTTAATATGGGTTCTCACGGTTAAAGGAAACGGCTTCTCTATCATTGTTTACTTGAAACGTATACATTTAAGACTAATAAATTTACTTGTTAAAGCTGTCAAACATATAAGTATACAGTCTAGGTTGAAAAACTGAATAACTTGGTCGTTATAAAGCTCGTTATTCTACGTTAGTTTATATCCATGGTTGACGTCTTTACCATGTTAGTAATATATTTTGGAAAACATTGGCTTCCCTCCGGGTTAACGTCAATAGTCTCTTTTTGACCGAGCGAAAAACTTCCATCAGCATGTATTTTTCCGAAAATAAGTTTTCGTCGTTAATATTGAAAATTCATATCTCTTCGTTATAAACTCTTTTTAATCCGTTCTTTCGCCTTACGGCTCGTTTTTGAAACTATTTTCTAAAAATTTTGCCAAAAGTTTACTTAATGTTTACTGATTTTATCTTGGATTTACAAAAATGGGACAGCATGTTTATAAACTTGTTCACATCCATTTCCAAGGTTCAAACTAGTTTCTACTTCAACCAAATCTCTTGCAACACCACAAAGCTACTACTATCCTAACCATACCCTTCTTTAGGGTGCCAATGGGTTTCCTAATCACTAGTATCATGTATTTTACAAAGGAACACCTAAAATCAAATCAAAATCTAGGGTTTGTATGTTCAAAGAAAGTTAACAAAATAATGATGGTATACCGCTAACTTGTACATGAAATTTAAGCATTGAACCATAAGATACCATGTGTTAATAGATGATAACTGAAAATCAATTTGATAACTCACTTGAAATAATGGTGATTAGATGGTGAGACCTTGAGTTACTTGTTTATTATTGTAAGATTCGTTGATTAGGCAGGTAAAAGGAACACTTCTATGGCTTTGATCTTTGAAAAATAATGGATTTGTGTCTTGGTATGAAACTTGGGTCGTGGTTTGAGGTAGAGAGGAAAAAGAATGATTTGATCAAAATAATGTTATGGTGGTATGTTTCTGTTAGGGATATTTTTGGTTAGATATATAGTATTTCTAGTACATATTATGCATACAATCAAGGGTCCATGGCTGATTTCAAGAGTTCAAACAATAATATGGACTTTGATTTTATTTAGGATAGTTAGTGATGATTTTGTAGTATAAGAGGTTTTTAGAGTTGTTAAATTTAGTAAATCGTAGTTAAGTTTTTAGCTATCATTGGTGCGGGTTTGCGAGAATATTTTAACAAGTTTTAACCCCGGGAAACCCCCTTTAATAAAGTCATAAAATCATGAATAAATATTATTAGTAACAAGTAAATTGGAGTGTCGGATAATTAATTGTTAGTATTACGAAAACCGTCGTAAATTAAATTGATTTTCGTCGTGAATTAATATAATTTTTCAAATACCGGGTAATTGAAACTTGATTCCATCGCAGTTACAGTGAAGTAATATGTTGAGACATATAGATGCTTACTGGACGCGTTAGTCACATGTTTGTCGCGCGTTTAAGTTTGATTTTTTAATTCAAATGTCACGATAAAAGACAATTTTAGCTAATGGAAAATATGTATTTGAAATACCACGGAGTGGAATAGCATTGGCAAATGTTTTTATTGTGATGAACAGTGTAGTCTATTCCTAGTCCGAGAAGTTGTCTTTTAACCAATGATTGCATGGATTCGCAGCTAACCAACAACGGTTTACGCGAATTGAATAACTCGTAACCCCGTTTAACGATGAACAGTGTATTGATGTGCATGAATAGTGCTTTCCTCCGGGAATGAATAGTGTTCCATGTGAATAGTAAATTTCGAACGCTTTCTCGAGATCTC
>LBNU01008291.1:21237-39229 GCA_014162995.1 Artemisia annua
AATTGTATAAATGTGATCAAATATTTCCCTAAATCGTTCCCTTTTGTCATTTTAGGTACTTTTGAGAGGAATTCTGGAAAACATGCATATTCGGATGTTTTTGGAGCATAAAAGTGAAGAAAACGACAAAGTCTCAAAAGATGATGATTTACAACCTGACGGCGTCAAAAGTCACAAGGTGACGCCGTCAGAAAGCCTTGACAAAAGAGTGGAATCCAATTTTCAAATGACGGGCCAGAAAGATTTTGGGATTTAACACCTGACGCCGTCAGGTGTTAGAAGATGTAGGCCTTCAGGAGTAAAGTTAAAGAGTGACGACCCAGAAGGCAACAAAGGGTGACGGCATCAGAAGTGGATCTAGGCCATCCGAGAAACCTAATGGCGGCGAGCTGACGGCGTCAGAACCTATAACCTGACGCCGTCAGAGTGTAAAATCTATATATAGTTTTCTAATTTTCATTCATTATGGGTGGAACATTGTGGAGAATTTTTAGGGCAAAACCCTAAGACGAATTTTTTGTCACTTTTTAGGGTTTCCAACCCTAGGAACCCGCATGCTTAATTAAAGATAAGTCTTCACTTTAATTTAATCATCATGTCTATGTGTTGGTTAACTATCTATCTTGCTTGTCTTTCAATTAACATGTGTAGCTAAATTCTCTAGTGTTTGCTTAGATCTAATGAAACCTAACTATTAATTATTGGTTAATTGGTGTGTGTTGTTGTTTGTTGGGATGATTGTTCCATCAATGTTAGGCTCAAGAAAACTGGCCAACCTCCTTGATGGTAACGTGCTTGAACGTCTTCGGAAACATGTAGCCAAGGCATACTAGGCTATTAAGGTAGTATTTAACGCATGAGCCACTGTTTACAATCCCTATGGTTGTGCCGTGCATGGCATAGGAGGAGATAAGAGCTCATAGAATTGGAGAGATATGTATGCCACTCAATGAGTTGTTAGGAATACACCCTTCATCCACACAAGTAACATACATATCAATTAACCGGTAAAAGATAGTTAGGGAGTAATGAAATCTAAGTAAACACAATTTTCTCCATATTGTTTTCACAACCACAATAGTTTTAGATATTTTATTTTTCATTTGCAATAGTTGTAATCTTGGGTTAGTTGACTAGCAACTAATTCCGCCCACTCCCTATAAACCGAGATTTTACTTGCTTTCATAAAAATATAAAAATACAAAGAGAATCTTCCTTCCACCCTTAGGCCTATTAAGTAGTTTTCTATCCTAACGAACACTATTCCCTGTGAGAGAACGATCAATCCCCCGTACTTACCAATATACTATACTACTACAGTCAAGTACACTGCCTGGTGGGGTTGTAAGCCTCTTGAGATCCCTCGAGAGGTAAAACCTGTTGTAAGGTCACAAAACCACGCATCACTGCACCTTCTTCTGCTGAGACCATATTAGATTCTACTGAAGAAGCCCACATTAATCTGGTAGATCAAGATCTTGGTTCAAATAGGATAACTGTGGAGGAAATTCGTGCTCAGGAAAGACTTTTCAAAGCACATGAAGATCGTATGAAGGATGAAACTTTGGCCAAGGAAGAACAATCAAAGGTTACTGCAGAAGTTGACAGAGTACAGGCTTCTTATGTCTCCACCTTGCCACCTGAAAGACGGAGAGAATTGGATGACAAGGTTGCAGATGTTGATGAGAATGATTGGATGAATATTGGAGCTCAGGTTGCCTTCAATCCTCCTCTTGCTAAAGATTTGTTAGGAGCTAATGCTTCTTCTGATGACATTATTACCTTGCTGAGAAGGAGGAAGAAGGAAGAAGATGAGAAGAAAGCCAAAGCCAAAAGGGATAGGCCTCCTACACAATCTAAAATAACCAATTCAATGAGGCTAGTAGTCAAGAATATGATTCCTGCTATCTTTAATTCAGGTTGGTCTAAGGATAAGGTTTGGAATATGCCTCACGAAAAGCTGGTCCAGACATATAATTATATTATGTCTCTAGGGCAGAAGAGTTCCTCTAAGAAAACACTTGAGGGACCACCTTCAAAGAAGCTGAAGGTTGTTCATACTACTTTTGATACACCTATTCCTGCGGAGACATCACTTCCTACTGAGCCTACTAAATTGACAGATAAAGGAAAGGCTCCTATGACTCATGAAGGACCAGTCACTAGACAAAAGTCCAAGAAGCAGCTTATGGAGGACCACTTGAGTGAAGAAGCTATTGTACAGATGCTTGCAGATGATGAGGCTGCACTTACAATACCTAAAGTGGATGCTGTTTCTTCTGATGTTCCTGAAGCTGCTGATGTCTCAGCATCTGTTCCAGCTGCATCTACTCCTGAAATTCCTGTTTCTACTGCTGAATCTGGTCTTGCTGATGCCTTTACAGCTGTTTCCACTGACATCCCTTTATCTGGTTCTACTCCAGTTAAACCTGAACCTCAACCTGCTGATGATACTCCTGCCTCACCTTCCCCTTCTACTGGTCTTAGAAAGAAGAGTTTGGCAAGAAAGAGGGTTTCCAAACACTTGGTTACTCCCTTAGCAGATTTTGAATATATTGAGATTGAGGAAGATGATGGTGAAGATCCAGTTCCCCATGTTCCTTTGGTTAGTTGGGAGGTTTTACCACTTCAAATGGGGAATCAGGATATCAATGTTCTTCACATGGAAGATGGGTCAGTCAAATATTTCTCTTTTCTTAGTGAAATTTTGAATTTTGTAGATAGACAGGATCTACTGAATCTGTATAGTTGGGTTACTTCTTACTACCAAAACAAGGAGCCAACTGGATGTGGCTTATATTTTCGTGGGGACTTGACAGTGTTGTTTGATTCTAATCTCCATCTTAGTCGAGGATTTGATGTTTGGATGGGTCAGTCAAGGTGGGAGGTTTCTAACTGGAANATATTTTTGCCACTCTTTGTTGTATACAGGTACATATGTTCTATGGTAATCAACTCAACATGATGTTGACTGTTCCATCAAAGAGTTGGCTGGTTCAAAGGGTACAACATTGGTAAAGACACATCAAATCTGTTGCTGGCTATAATGATTTGCCAAAAATCATAGGGTGCTCAACTCACCCATGCTTAATTGCTGAGAGTTGAAATGGTCATCAATTCTCCATGGATCTTATTCTTTGAAAATCCTAAGAATTGACTAGCCCATGAGTATATGGCTTGTGGTAAAGGCAGTGGAAATCCATATTGGTTATCAATTCACCAAGGATGTTTCCTTTAAGAATTGGCTAGTCCTAAGCAAACGGCTACAGGTAAAGACAACTCAAATCTGTTTACAGTTGATGATTTACTCAAAATCATATGGTTATCAGGGTACCATAGTTTTTGAACTTAAACATTTGGCTACTCCAGTAGTAATGGCTATTGGTAAAGAGACATCAAATCCATTATTTTCAATGATTCACCTCTTCCAGGGTTCACACTCTTGGATGTGATGAGAATAGTCTAAAACTAATATGGTTTGATGTACATTCTGTCATTGGTTGCTGCAAAGATTTGGAGATTCAAGTTTGGTCCATCATAGAGATGTGGATATTTTGCTTCTTTGCTGCTGATAACCACCTTCAATCCTCTTTTCTGTCACGTGAAGATCTATCAAGAATCTTGAACTTAACTAGGTCAAATTCAAGATTAGGGGAGAATTGTTGGGAATTTTAGAAATAGCTACTGAGGAATGCTGCTGATACATCCTGCGGACAGCATTGTTGGTTTCTCCGGGTTGTGTTCCTGCTAAAGAGAAGATTCTGCGGATATAGTTAATCCGTAGAATGTAGTACTTAGTTTATATTAGGCCAAGATATGTAGAGTATCTTTCATAGTTTTATGTTTATTCGTTTCTTGTAAGAATACAAGTAGTCGAGTCTCTCTATTAGTGTGTTTGTGATTACATAAGCATTACTAACGATCTACTTAAGGCTCAAAGATCTATCAAGGTCTAGGTTTCAACATTGAACGAGCCATTTGTGAGTTGGTAGAAGAATAAAATGTACGGGGATGGTAAATCGACGATTAAATTGGTGGCGTAAGTATGAATGAATGGGTAAGTATAAAAGTGAGAGTAAAAGGCGATAGGGTTAGTTATATATGGATAAAAAATCAAATCCCATTTAATGCGTATACCGTTATTTTGGCATGTATCCCTTCCATAACGAAGTATTTTACCATTACCCCGTATTTTTGACCGTTAGAACAGTACATTTCCATATAGCAGTACTTTACACGTCAGCAGTACCCTTCAAAGCAGTACTTTCCCCAAAGCAGTACTTTCAGTGAAAATTGCAAGCAGTACTTTCCCATGATCTTTAATACAAATAGATACATCATCAATAGCATTGTATTGCCTCCCCTCAAACAATGCATAGGACTAAATTAAGTCCTCCCCTCAAACGTAGCTTAATAATTAATCATACCAATACTTACCACCAAATGTTTGAATCTTGAGACATCAAATCCTTTGGTATGTAGATCAGCTACATTGTCATCCGTGTGAACCTTGACAACATTAATGAGCCTATGCTCATAACAATCACGAATAAAATGATGCCTAATCTAAATATGCTTGGTCTTGGAATGATAGACAGGATTCTTCACAATACAAATTGTACTCTCATTATCAATGTTGATAGGAGTATTCTTGAAATTGAATCCATAATCCAAGAGTTGATTCTGCATCCAAAGTACATTTCCACAACAGCTTGCAGCAGCAACATATTCTGCTTCTGTGGATGAAGTTGCTGCAATAGTTTGTTTCTTACATTGCCAAGAAACAAGTCTTCTCCCAAGATATTGGCATCCTCCAGTGGTTGATTTTCTATCATAATTATCACTAGCATAATCACTATCTGAAAAAGCTTCCAAGTGAAAAGGTGAATCATTAGGATACCATAACCCTAACTTAGGTTGATGCTTGAGATAACTGAAAATCCTCTTGACTGCATTCATATGAGAGACCTTGGGTGTGACCTGATATCTTGCACATAAGCATACATCAAACGTAATGTCAGGTCTAGATGCAGTTAAATACATAAAACATCCAATCATGGATCTGTAAAGCTTGACATCCACAGGTGCTCCATCATCATACTTTCCTAATGAGTTTGAGGCTTTAATGGGTGTGGTAACTGGGTTCATAGCACTTGAGTTGAAATTTTTAAGAATGTCAGAGAGATACTTATCTTGACTAATGAAAATTCCAGTACTTGATTGTTTAACTTGAAGCCCCAAAAAGAAAGTTAGTTCACCCATGGAACTCATTGAAAATCATTTTTCATAAGTTGCTCAAATTCTTTCACAATAGACTGTTTTGTAGCTCCAAAAATAATATCATCCACGTAAACTTGAACAAGCATGATATCCTTTTTGTCTCTTTTGATAAACAAAGTCTTGTCAATTGCACCTCTCCTTTAACCATGCTGCAATATAAAAGTGGAGAGTCTTTCATACCAAGCTCTGGGAGCTTGATGAAGACCATACAATGCCCTGATAACCTTGTAGACTTTGTTTGGATGGTCAGGATCTTCAAAACCAGGAGGTTGTTGATGCGCTGTGTATGTCATTGCGGTTTAGCAGTATTAATGCCTACTCAAGTTTTAACTTTATATTTAGCCGACTTATCAATAACACACACTTAACGAGCAGTGTACCCGGTCAGTATGAATATAATGGTAAGTAGAGTGTCGATCACTAAGAGTGGAACGTATTATCTAGTTATTCTAATCAGTATTTTAATATCTAAGTTAGTTTTACAACCTAAGTTAACTATACAACCTAATCTAACATAAAGGGGGGTTTCAGCCTGAGAGACTGGCACAGTTTTGATTGTAACTAAATACTAAACTAAACAAATCTACACGATTCAGCGAATAGCAAGCATGTACACAGATAGATACTTGAGACAATAAGAAGACCTGTCCTTATGATTAAGTAGTTTGTCACTTGTTTTATTGCTAGTTTTATATGAAGTGTATATAATTAACCCTTTCTCGTTGGCTCTAATCTTATCGGCGAGTAAACCCTTAATGATTACTTATGTCTATCCTACTTTTCTAAAGACATTAGATAAAGTAGGCGAGGAAGGGGCATGGTGACTCAAGCAAGACTCAGCTAGACACAGAGGTTATCAATGCACTAATAAAAGTCACCAAAGACATCAACATATAAACTTTAATTAATTGGAAAGCAATTTTAAGGGGAGTGCATGATCTTTCGTAGTCACATGACACAAGCCCATCAATCCTGATGGATTAAAGCGTACTAATACAATGAAACAAAACTACTTAATGAATTAAATACATGCAGGACCTTCTTACAGCTCTCGTATCTTCTTTCCTGGTGTGTCTTATGCTTCTACTCGGCTGGAATCGACTTTAGGTTTTGGTAAAAGGTCTCTTTTTTTTCGTATGCAGCCTTGGGGTATTTATAGTTTTTGTTTGACGGAATCGATGCGGCGTATAGAATGAATAGATGCGGCGCATCGACTTAACTTCGCGTGGGGTCCAAGATTAATATATTCTGGAATATTCGCACACCGTCTTCAGATGCGGCGTAACTTGATCTTTGTATGCGGCGCATGTTCTTTAACAGTATTGGATTGTATATGGTGAAATCTTGATAGTGATACGCCGTATGTTGCAAGTGTAGTGCGGCGTATCTGGAGTAGAACGAGCTTGATCTTCTTCTTTGACCAAAGTTTCATATGCGACACATGTCAGAATGGCATGCGGCGCATTCTTCAAAGTTAGGCAATGGTCTTCGAATTCATCTAAGTATGATATTGCGTCGTATCTGTTGAGTGAGATACGGCGCATCTTCTGGATTTCAGTAGACTTTTGACATCTCGCTTGTTTTGCTCCATAATTAGTCCAAAATCGCCAAGTTTCACATATTTCCTGTTTTTACCTGAGAATCACTAAAGTAAACGTAAATGCACCAATTCTCATACATAATATAATAAAACAGGTAAATTAGATAGGATGAATGATGATATAAAAGTGTACTTATTTGAGTTCATCAAATATCCCCCCACTTGAACTTTACTAGTCCCCAAGTAAACCTTAGAATTAATCATACGAAAATATGTCCCGAAGGATTTTTATAATTAAGCACGTATTCGTTTTATGTCATAATCACACAACTTAACACTTAACGAAGTAGAAACCAAAATAATACTTCAATGTAAAACAATTCTACATCATTCAGTTGCTCAGTCGTGACGAATATTCTATCATTGGCTTGACAAGTATACACATCTCCCCCACTAAAGCCAAGGAGTAACAAGTCTAAAGTGGTAAAAATGGTTATGAGGTTTAAGGGTTGATCATTCTTTTTAATCTCTATCGATCTCATATTCCAGAAAGAGCGACAAAATCACGAATACATGATCGAATCCACGACCACGATACTCGCAATTGTACAATTCCTTAACTTGAATAGGCTAAAGATAGGACCAAATAATCTTTACCAATAATAATATATCAAAAAGGGCGACAAAATCATAAATACATAGCCGAATCTACGACTACGATACTGAAGATTGCTCAAATCCTAATCTCAATAAATCAAAGGCTTGGATGAAGAATGATATAGGGTACGGATAATATTTGGGATATAAATTGGTGTAAAAATAAAAATAAACAAAACAAATAGAATTAAAATCCTAAGTGTGGTTAATTACTTTCCTAACCATCTATGAATAAGACTCATATCATTGAATAACTCACGCTTTAACACTTGAAACACACGCTTTAGGTAGACACGAATTATACTCAATAAAATCTTAAACAAAGAACAACCTTAGTTGGCGTTCCCATAACGGCCAACTCCCATTCAATCCATAAATATACAACAACAAATAGTGGTGATATCTCCCACTTAATACAAAACTATACATAAGTTGGTTAAAACATCCTCCCAACTTTTCCTTTTTCTTTTTCGTTTCTATTTTTTTTGAACATATACATCGATGTGTAAAATTTCACAACTTTTTCTATCATGATTTTTCTGGATAATTTTTCCATACTTTTCATACTTTCAGAAATAACTGTAATAGTGAAAGTGGTAAACAAACAAAAATTAAACTAAAAATATACAATATTTACTTTTCATACCAATTGCATTATGCAATTTCCTGACCTAACCAAAGATAATGAATTATGCACGCGAACACAGGTAATGTAAGGAAACACACTTTGCCTAAAGCAATTTACCATGGATTTTAATCTACAGGGTAGGCTAAGGTGTAAGGGTGTAACGAAACATTATAACAAAGGTGTAAGAAATGAAAGGAATGGCTCTGAGGGTTTTTCTAGGGGTATCTTACTCTAAAAGTGAGAGTAAACAAAGGGTTTGTACGGGGGTTACCTAACCAGTGTAGTTAGTTAATAACACATAACATTAAAGGATTTTTGGGTGTATTCCTAGAAATTTACCAAGTTAGACAAGTCACTCCAACTATGTCGATAATACTCATTATGGTGGTCTCGAGTAGTATACAAGCCAAGTTCTAAAGTTTACAAGTCATCGGCACACTAAAGTTTTAATATATTTGAAAGAATAAAGTTATGTGTGCGGTTATGTAATTTAGACTTTAAACAAAACATGCTAAAAAAAATTTAAAATTTTGATATATTAAGCGCATTTAAAGTATATTTCGAAAAAGTTAAGGACAAGTAAATGTTGTAATTCTCCATCCCCCACTTAAGTTGAAAAACGTCCTCGTTGTTCATGTATATGGTTGAAAACTTGGAAAATAAAAGAATTAGAACAGAAAAACTTCCCTGAGATTTTGTCGGTATGATCCTCCATTGTGCTTTTGCGAGCGAAAATCAACTTTCTTGTGGATGTAGGCTTTTAAGCTTTGAATCATGATGAAGCCACAAAAAGTGCAGGAAACTATAATACCATAATGACTTTAATACACCTGAGCTAAGAAGGTTCAATCTTGCATACTACATTAGTAGTTAGTAAAAATAAAAACCTAAAAATAAAACTGTAAATCATCAGGTCAGTCGATGCGCCGTATCTTATGGAAGAAGATACGCCGTATCGAGCCTGGAATTAATACGAATCAGAATAAAAGATGTGTCGCATCCTTAACCAGGGATGCGCCGCATTAAATAAACTGACAGAAAGTTTCAAAGGTAAAAATAAATACAAAAATGCAGAAAAATAAGATATGACCAGTGCAGGTGATGCGTCGCATCCTATGATGGAGATGCGCCGCATCTTCTGCAGGTCTGACAGACTCGACTAAAATAGAAAATAAAAATTCGAGGTTGTCTCCTAGTCAGCATTTTCTTTATTCCAGAGTCTTCAAGTTAGACTCACGTTCAGCTCCTTGTTTCGTTCTTGTCACGTGCCATCCTTCCTCCTTCATCCAAAAGATATTATTATAAATTTCAGCAACATTTTCTTCTGTTTGAGTAATTTGAATATATTCATTGGCTTTTGTCGCAACATAATTTTCATATGGTCCCAAAGTGTACTTGATGACTTCAAATTTTTCAGAAATTATCATGGGTAGGTTATAAGTGATCCCAAATGGTTGACATTCTCTTTTGACGAATTCTTTATTATTTTTATCAACAAACATAAAATAAGGATCTTTATTCAAAGAGTCATCGAGTTCCTTAATCAACTTTCCTCGTGCCTCATCGTAATTATCATGGGGATAATAATTGACCAAATTAATGAATTGATAATAATCTTGAATCTCGTCCCACTTTCTTTTTAATTTCCATTGTGAACTTCGATCAAGTCTCGTGTAGTCATCACATCCTCTGTGCACCCATTCCCAGACAGTAGTGTCTGATGTTCCCCTTAGTTTCTTTAAGTATTCGATTCTCCCTTTCTCTTGTAGGGCTTCAATTCTACGCGGGCAGTCTTCAACTTTTTCATACCAATCATAGTCTTCAAAGTGGACATCGTTTCCAATCCGTTTCATCCCAATTATACTTCCCCCATTACAGGTTCCGTCATTTTTCCAATCACAAGTTGGCCATTGACAAGACTCGTCCTTGAAACGAATGGGCTCGCAACTATGCACTAGTTCATCGTGAAACACTGATTTATTGGAGACCCATGGAATTTGATCATTCCATTCATATAACCAAGTGTTCTTGAATGCATCAAAAGTTTTGAATCCAGGTAAGTCTCCAGTTAGCACATCCGCGTAGATTTGAAGAAGGTAATTAAATTCCATGAATTCTTTACACAAGGGTGTTTCATAGTAAAACACATCAATGTCAATTTTAAGCAATTCTTCAATGCTTTCCTCGGGAGTCGAATCGTCAGGCGACGATTCATTGTTGCTTTCCACTTCCTCGTCTTCCCTTTTCGCCCAATATACCCATAACGCGTCCTTAGTGGCTTGATCCATGGTTTTATGGTTATTGAACTTATTAGCTAACCAATCCGCAAAATTAGCATTGTTAGGATCATAGCTGATATCAAAGCTAACATTACTGATCATCTTCCTCTTTATCTCCATGAATTCATTGAACTGTTCTTTAAAACTATGTGTCGGCCATGAGGTTATTATACGTACAACCTCATTTGCAGGAGTGAGTTTAGGGTCACCGTATTTAATTTCAACCCATTCCTTCAAAGAGATATCCATCAACTTTACCAATTTCTTATGAAACACTATTTTTGCTTCAGCATAAATCTTTTCGTCATCCAAAATGCTCCTAATGAGTTCCCAGTTCCGTTCAGAATAAGGCATATAAGAAGTTTGCATTGGTCGTCCAGGTCAATCCTTTAGACTCAATGATTGGCCACAAGAGTAACAATTCATCCTCAGTGCAGCTCATAAGTAAATCATAGGAAAATATCCCATCTTCAATACTACTTAAGCATTTGAATTCCGCATAAGTAGATCCAAGAGGAGTTTCCCAAGAGAATAAATCGGCATTGATCATGAGTATATTGAAGTTTTCATTATCATAAGCTTCAATTGAGCAATCTGGCATGTTGGGTTAAAGTGCGGAATCGACTAAGGCGTCAACCGTAGGTAGGTTGCAAGTAATAGCATCGAAATTTTCAAATGACTCCGAGAATAAAATTTCTTTTACCAATTTTGAGCTTTGAGCGATGCGCAATTCTGGGAACTTATTCAAGCTAACTTCATAGTAATCACACTCGTCATCGCTTCCCAGAATTAATGGTTTTTTGGTTAGGGACTTTTCACGGTGCTTATCTTTCATGGTATCCTTAGCAAAATATTCGTTCACTGACATGTCTTCCATAGCAATACCTATCATCATATGTAAAAATCATCGGCAGGATTTGTTCGCTAGAAGAAAAATAAAATTAGAAACGAATATAGAGAATAAAAGTTATTGATATCTGCAGTCGATGCGCCGTATCCAGATAATTGGATACGCCGTATCTTATTACGTTAAAATTAAAGCTGACTTTTATTCAGAAAACAGATACGCCGCTTATGAATTAGAATGCGCCGTATCAAATTTATTTATCTAAAATTGATTAAATTTATTTAAATTAAATGCGTCGTATTAACAGAAGCTAATGCGCTGTATTTTCGTTAAGTTTCAAAATTTAAGATTTTTGATTTTAGCAGATGCGCCGTATCGATAAAAATCGATACGTCGCTTATGTTTAATAATTCGAAAAACTGTTTTTAATTTTTAAAAGTAAATACGCCACATCTGAAAAATCAGATGCGTCGTATGGCGTTAAGGTTTATAATTTTATTTTATTAAAAACAAAATATGCCGTATCTTGGGGAAAGATGCGCCGTATCTGTGAAAACAGAAGCGCCGTATCGTTTGTATCAGCATAATAGAACGACACCAGTATGCAGAAAAATACAGAAAAAATAAAAATAAAAATAAAAATAAACAAAAAATAAAAACACATAAAAACAGTAAATATGCAAATTATACAATGAATGCAATCTATCTAATATACAACAAAGTTAGTGGTTAGAATCTAATTAAAATACTTTTCAAATTAATAGATAATAACTATTCACTCCCCGGCAGCGGCGCCAATAACTTGATGCGCTGTGTATGTCGTTCCGGTTTAGCAGTATTAATGCCTACTCAAGTTTTAAATTTATATTTAGCCGACTTATCAATAACACACACACTTAATGAGCAGTGTACCCAGTCAGTATGAATATAATGGTAAGTAGAGTGTCGATCACTAAGACTGGCACGTATTATCTAGTTATTCTAATCAGTATTTTAATATCTAAGTTAGTTTTACAACCTAAGTTAACTGTACAACCTAATCTAACATAAAGGGGGGTTTCAGCCTGAGAGACTGGCACGATTTTGGTTGTAACTAAATACTAAACTAAACTAATCTACATGATTCAGCGAATAGCAAGCATGTACACAGATAGATACTTGAGACAATAAGAAGAATTGTCCTTATGATTAAATAGTTTGTCACTTGTTTTATTGCTAGTTTTATATGAAGTGTATATATTTAACCCTTTCTCGTTGGCTCTAATCTTATCGGTAAGTAAACCCTTAGTGATTACTTATGTCTACCCTACTCTTCTAAAGACGTTAGATAAAGTAGGTGAGGAAGGGGCATGGCGACTCAGGCAAGACTCAGCTAGACACAGAGGTTATCAATGCACTAATAAAAGTCACCAAAGACATCAACATATAAACTTTAATTAATAAGCAATTTTAAGGGGAGTTCATGATCTTCCGAAGTCACATGACACAAGCCCATCAATCCTGATGAATTAAAGCGTACTAATACAATGAAACAAAACTACTTAATGAATTAAATACATGCAGGACCTTCTTTCATCTCTCGTATCTTCTTTCCTAGTGTGACTTATGCTTCTACTCGGCTGGAATCGACTTTCGGTTTTGGTAAAAGGTCTTTTTTTTCGTATGCAGCCATGGGGTATTTATAGTTTCTGTCTGAGGGATCGATGCGTCGTATAGAATGAATAGATGCGGCACATCGACTTAACTTCGCGTGGGGTCCAAGATTAATATGTTCTGGAATATTCGTACACCGTCTTCAGATGCGGCGTAACTTGATCTTTGTATGCGGCCCATGTTCTTTAACAGTCTTGGATTGTATCTGGTGAAATCTTGATAGTGATACGCCGTATGTTGCAAGTGTAGTGCGGTGTATCTGGAGTAGAACGAGCTTGATCTTCTTCTTTGACCAAAGTTTCATATGTGTCGCATGTCAGAATGGCATGCGGCGCATTCTTCAATGTCAGGCAATNTTCCCAGAATTAATGGTTTTTTGGTTAGGGACTTTTCACGGTGCTTATCTTTCATGCTATCCTTAGCAAAATATTCGTTCACTGACATGTCTTCCATAGCAATACCTGTCATCATATGTAAAAATCATCGGCAGGATTTGTTCGCTAGAAGAGAAATAAAATTAGAAACGAATATAGAGAATAAAAGTTATTGATATCTGCAGTCAATGCGCCGTATCCAGATAATTAGATACGCCGTATCTTATTACGTTAAAATTAAAGCTGACTTTTATTCAGAAAACAGATACGCCGCTTATGAATTAGAATGCGCCGTATCAAATTTATTTATCAAAAATTGATTAAATTTATTTAAATTAAATGCGTCGTATTAACAGAAGCTAATGCGCTGTATTTTCGTTAAGTTTCAAAATTTAAGATTTTTGATTTTAGCAGATGCGCCGTATCGATAAAAATCGATACGTCGCTTATGTTTAGTAATTCGAAAAACTGTTTTTAATTTTTAAAAGTAAATACGCCACATCTGAAAAATCAGATGCGTCGTATGGCGTTAAGGTTTATAATTTTTTTTATTAAAAACAAAATACGCCGTATCTTGGGGAAAGATGCGCCGTATTTGAATTTATTAAATTCGTTGTATTTTATAAAAATTAAACGCAATACACCGTATCTGTGAAAACAGAAGCGCCGTATCGTTTGTATCAGCATAATAGAACGACAGCAGTATGCAGAAAAATACAGAAAAAATAAAAATAAAAATAAACAAAAAATAAAAACACATAAAAACAGTAAATATGCAAATTATACAATGAATGCAATCTATCTAATATACAACAAAGTTAGTGGTTAGAATCTAATTAAAATACTATTCAAATTAATAGATAATAACTATTCACTCCCCGGCAGCGGCGCCAATAACTTGATGCGCTGTGTATGTCGTTCCGGTTTAGCAGTATTAATGCCTACTCAAGTTTTAAATTTATATTTAGCCCACTTATCAATAACACACACACTTAATGAGCAGTGTACCCAGTCAGTATGAATATAATGGTAAGTAGAGTGTCGATCACTAAGACTGGCACGTATTATCTAGTTATTCTAATCAGTATTTTAATATCTAAGTTAGTTTTACAACCTAAGTTAACTGTACAACCTAATCTAACATAAAGGGGGGTTTCAGCCTGAAAGACTGGCACGATTTTGGTTGTAACTAAATACTAAACTAAACTAATCTACACGATTCAGCGAATAGCAAGCATGTACACAGATAGATACTTGAGACAATAAGAAGAATTGTCCTTATGATTAAATAGTTTGTCACTTGTTTTATTGCTAGTTTTATATGAAGTGTATATATTTAACCCTTTCTCGTTGGCTCTAATCTTATCGGCGAGTAAACCCTTAGTGATTACTTATGTCTACCCTAATTTTCTAAAGACGTTAGATAAAGTAGGTGAGGAAGGGGCATGGCGACTCAAGCAAGACTCAGCTAGACACAGAGGTTATCAATGCACTAATAAAAGTCACCAAACACATCAACATATAAACTTTAATTAATAAGCAATTTTAAGGGGAGTGCATGATCTTCCGAAGACACATGACACAAGCCCATCAATCCTGATGAATTAAAGCGTACTAATACAATGAAACAAAACTACTTAATGAATTAAATACATGCAGGACCTTCTTTCATCTCTCGTATCTTCTTTCCTGGTGTGACTTATGCTTCTACTCGGCTGGAATCGACTTTCGGTTTTGGTAAAAGGTCTTTTTTTTCGTATGCAGCCATGGGGTATTTATATTTTCTGTCTGAGGGATCGATGCGGCGTATAGAATGAATAGATGCGGTACATCGACTTAACTTCGCGTGGGGTCCAAGATTAATATGTTCTGGAATATTCGTACACCGTCTTCAGATGCGGCGTAACTTGATCTTTGTATGCGGCCCATGTTCTTTAACAGTCTTGGATTGTATCTGGTGAAATCTTGATAGTGATACGCCGAATGTTGCAAGTGTAGTGCGGCGTATCTGGAGTAAAACGAGCTTGATCTTCTTCTTTGACCAAAGTTTCATATGTGTCGCATGTCAGAATGGCATGCGGCGCATTCTTCAATGTCAGGCAATGGTCATCGAATTCATCTAAGTATGATATTGCGTCGTATCTGTTGAGTGAGATACGGCGCATCTTCTGGATTTCAGTAGAATTTGGACATCTCGCTTGTTTTGCTCCATAATTAGTCCAAAATCGCCAAGTTTCACATATTTCCTGTTTTTACCTGAGAATCACTAAATTAAACGTAAATGCACCAATTCTCATATATAATATAATAAAAAAGGTAAATTAGATAGGATAAATGATGATGTAAAAGTGTACTTATTTGAGTTCATTAGTTGTTTAACATAAACTTCCTCTATAATATTGCTATAAAGAAAGACATTTTTGACATCCATTTGATAAATAGGAAACCCTGTATAAGAAGCAAAAGCAAGAAATAATCTAATTGCTTCAATCCTTGCTACAGGTGCAAACACTTCATCATAGTCCACTCCTTCTTCCTGTCTATATCCTTGTGCAACCAATCTGTCTTAGTTCTTGATGACATTACCTTTTTTTATCTCTTTTAACTTTGAAAACCCATCTTGTACCAATTACTTTCTTTCCATTTGGTAAATCATATAATACCCAAACATCTTGAAGTTTGAATTGAAGAAGTTCTTGCATGGCTTCAACCCAACTCTCTTTTGCTAACTGTCTTGGGTTCTTCCTGAGAGATAAAGCAAGAAAACAGGCATGTTTGTTGAT
Organism: Artemisia annua; assembly: GCA_014162995.1. NCBI lineage: Eukaryota > Viridiplantae > Streptophyta > Magnoliopsida > Asterales > Asteraceae > Artemisia > Artemisia annua. The sequence goes on from LBNU01008291.1 coordinate 37,279, forward strand.
CCTTATGATTCCTCCTATTTTGTTTATAGACAAAGCTAAGTAAAGCATTATTGCTTATTGATACTCTTAGCTTTGGATCTCGTGATGACTCCAGAGGTGGGAGATCCAATAATTTTATTAGCAGGATGATTCTTATGAACTCTTGAAGTATGAGTTGTTGGAACTGTAAGATCATCTTCCAAATTTGTATAGTCAGGACCTTGTTTGGAGAAAATGCCTTCTTCTTGCAACTCATCATCTGATTTTCAAAAGCAGGCATGGATGGACCACTAAAATCATCAATGTTGGTCCAATTTGTTAAATTTACTCCACCAGAAGTACTTTCAAATTGAGCAGCAATACTTTGATCCAAAGTACTGTGATCCAAAGTACTGTGAGATTGATTTGTAGACTTTCCCTTTTTCTTCTCTGCTTCATAGGCTCGTTTTTGATCATCTTCATAGGACTTTGCATGTGTTTCTTGAAAGAGCATCCTATTAAGTTCATCTTGAATAGCTTGATTTTCATTAGAGACTATGGGAGTTGGTTCAACAATACTTTTCTCCTTTTCAATGGGAATAGGTTCTGCATCAGGAACATCTTTAGGGCTAACATTGACTCCATGAACTATGAACTATGAATATTCTTCTTCTGAATGAACAACTTGATTCTCCTCGCTAACAGGTACATAATTCATAGAAGGAGTCAAAACATCAAGGTCAAACATCCAGTCAGGACCTTTACCTCTTTGATTTGTTTGATCTTCAAGAAACTCAACATGAAGACAGTCTTGAACCTTCCTTGTAGCCCTGTTATACACTCTAAAACCTTTACTATTGGTACAGTAACCCAATAGGTAGCCTTCATCTAACTTGCCATCAAATTTCCCCAAATTATCAATGGTGTTTAGAATAGCAAGATGATGCGTGGTTTTGTAACCTTACAACAGGTTTTACCTCTCGAGGGATCTCAGGAGGCTTACAACCCCACCAGGCAGTGTACCTGACCGTAGTAGTATAGGATATTGGCAAGTACAGGGGATTGATCGTTCTCTCACAGGGAATAGTGTTCGTTAGGATAGAAAAGCTAATCTAATAGGTCTAAAGGTGGAGGGAAGATTCTTTTTGTATTTTTATAATTTTATGAAAGCAATTAAAATCTCGATTATTAGAGGAAGGGCGGAATTAGTTGCTAGTCAACTAACCCAAGTTTACTACTTTTGCAAATTAAAATAAAATAAATATCTAAACTATTGCGGTTGTGAAAACAATATGGAGAAAATTGTGTTTACTTAGATTTCATTACTCCCTAACTATCTTTTACCGGTTAATTGATATATGTGTTACTTGTGTGGATGAAGTGTGTATTCCTAATAACTCTGGAGAGCATACATATCCTTTCCTCCCAAATTCTATGAGCTCTTTATCAATCCCTCTATGCCATGCACGACCCACAACCATAGGATTTGTAAACAGTGGCTTCATGGGGCGTTAAATTAGCTACCTTAATAGCCTAGTATGCCTCGACCTACATGTTTCCCCAAGACGTTCAAGCAGCGTTACCGGGATGAAGGAGGTTGCCGTTTTTGCTTGAGCCTACCATGTGCGGATGCGAACACAATCATCCCAACAAACAACAACACACACCCAATTAACCAATAATCAAATGAAAAAAAAAACAAAAAAACAAGTTCGGTTTCATAGATGCTAACAAACACTAGAGAGCATTTAGCTACTCATGTTAATTAAAAGACAAGCAAGATAGATAGACAACCCAACACCATAGACATATGATTGAAATTAAGTGAAGCAGCCTTGTCTTTTAATTAAGGCACTAGGATTCCAAGGGGTTGGAGCCCTAAAAGTCACAGAAAATTCGTCCTTTTCCCGGGTTCTGGCCCTAAAAGCTTCTGCCACCAAAGTTCCACACCTAATGAATGGAAAAAATTTGGAAAATATACTAATAGGAAATA
>LBNU01008291.1:44361-65575 GCA_014162995.1 Artemisia annua
AATGATCAAATGAAATGCATCCGTTTGACTGTTGGTAACCCCAACACGGATGGAGGCGTCACCCTCAATAGATCTATCCACTCACTCTCGCTTAAATACAATTAACGGTTCATGATAATAGGGGACTTAAAACATGGCAATGTAGTAACTTAAGTAATGTATATGGATTTGACACTTAGGCTCGTATGAAAAATGGTGCAATGTAGTCTCCCCCGTGGGATTTGAAAACAATAAAAAATGTAAACGGGGCTATGAAAACTCACCTGTAATGATGGAACAATATACTATGAAGTGAACTTGAAATAGCAAGGTGCAACTCCTAGCCGCAACCTAAAATGAATGTTTGTAATCTAACTTAGATTATGAAATGAATTCATTTATGCACTTGCACTTATAATCTATACCACTCGTATTTTCTCAAAATATGAATAATCGTCGAAAATATAATTTATACTATCGTATAAAGTCATAATGAATATTACATGTTCATATAGTGTATTAATGATGTATGGTAGTTATTTGGTGATAAATAGTGAAAATATATGTTTTTGCCGTAAAGTATGACACTTAGACAATTTCTGAAAACGGCTCAAGTGGCCTCGGAAAAGTAGTTGTAAAATACTGTATACTGAGAATTAGGAAACAAACTCAAGTTTTCTGGAAAGCTTGTTACAATATCTAAAGGTTATAACCCTGATGTTTTTCCCATATGTGTATAGATTTTGAAATAAACAGTTGTGAAGTGAGGTGTTTAGGCCAAAACTGCCATTTCTGGGCAGTTTTTATGAATGTTTGAGAGGTCATAAAGTGCACGTTACAAGTCAAAATGACAAATGGTCAACTTTTTTGAAAAGTGCTCCAACTCCAGAACTGAGTCATTCGACGGGAAAATGGCCTCAAACATGGGTGTTTGCAAGTTTTCTGGGCAGACTTGGAATATTTTCTAAGTAAAAATGCTGGTAGAATTTTAGTGAACTTATATCTTTGAAAAATCATAACTAATTCGTTATAAAGCCGTTTCTTGTGTTCTTTATATCCCCGAAAAGGTAAAAAAGTATACTAACATATTTTCAATAGTTTGGTATGTTTTGACAAGGTCTAAGGCTCGTTTTTGGTCAAAGAAATTCGTACATCAGCAACAAAATTTCCGGAAAGTATTTATGGTTAGTGTAATTTGTTTTTGGCATAACTTCTTAGTCGTAGGTCCGTTTTTAGTGATTCAAGCGGCCATATTTTCGTCTGAGAATGTATTTTCTAGTTCTTGGGTCCAAAATTAACCAAAATTCACTGAGTTTACCATATTTTGTAAATAGGGACAGTAGCTTTTTATATTGTGGTAAAAATGGTTTTTCTTAGTTTTTACTTGTCCAAGTCCATCACTAACAACATCAACTCATCCCTTAATCTACCATACACCTTCTTAGGGTGTCATGGGTTCCCTAACATCATTTTTCAACCATGTCTCCAAAGGTTCACAAGTCATTCATTTTATATATAAAAATGATATAAAACTTAGGTTTAGTGGTATAGATTTTTACATGCATGTACCTCTATTGTAAAGATAACATGAACTTTGATAAAATTTATGAAAAAGCGTTTGATAAGCTTACTTGAAGTGGTGGTGATTAGTTGTTTTAGAAAAACCTAAAAAATCTATAGGTTTCTATTTCAAAACCTTATAATAGATTACTAATGGAACTTGATTATGACTTGTTCTTGAAAAACTTGTGGTTGCCTCTTGTTCTTGATCTTAGGTCGAGCACATCAAGAGAGAAAGGAAGAAAAACTTTTTATTTTGATCTAATATTTGTAAAAATTATGCATGTATGTTTGAGGTGAGGTGTAATATGGATGATATAGCCAAGATTTGGCATAGGACAAGTGTCCCAAGTGACACCAAAACCCGGCCACCTAAGGGTGTGGTTGGTTTTGTGTAATTTTTGTGCATTATTTTGTTTACGGGGTACCGTTTAGTGTATAGTTTGAGCGGTTAAGCGTTATCGGGTACCGGGTTAATTAGAAATAAATTCTAACGGGACAAAACGGAATATAACAAAGTTGTAAAAATTATAAAAATATAATTTTTGTAAACATTGGGTATCTTGATAGTTATCACTTTGTTGGTGCAATATTTGTTATATATTTGTTCAAGTAATGGTTTAATATTTGATAGCTCACCAACATATAATATATAGTTTTATAAACCTTAGTGGAATTATAACTAATATAAAAATATATTAGTGCCCTAGTGGAATTTGTTTGGTGTATTGGTCAAAAACTATAATCATGTCTTATTATTTATATAAAGATAAATAAATAAGTGTAACTTGAAAGTATATATTCTACGAGTGGGATAGAATGCAAATGTTGTCGTGATGAATTGTAGACTAACCCTAGTCTATGAAATGTATGATGAATGATAATGTGACTTAACCTGCCCAGTTTTGTCAAATGAATATCTGTAAACCTAGAAAATGTGGATAGAAAATGTCAAGACTTGGGAAAGTGACTTGAAATTGAGAATTGTGACATTCTTCCCTCCTAACAGGAATTCAGTCCCTGAATTCAGTTCATGTTGGTCTCGGGAGTGGTATTGGTGAAATGATGTGGATAATTGAGTCGCTTTTGGTCTTCCCGTACCCAAGTATACTCGGGACTTCTTCGGGAATTCCCGCGAATTTACATGATAGAATTTGACTCTGTTTCATTGTATGACCTTACAGTCCATGATTTCTACTGGTTCTTCCACAAGGTTCAAGTTTGTCATTGAGTTGGATTTCTTCTATTGAAAGATGAGTAATTCATCGAATAATCACTTCTTGCTTGTTTCATGAATATGTGTTGGACTAGTGAATTGGGCTTTTTCCGATTTCGGTCCGTCAATAAGTGATTAGCACTTCGACCATAAAGTGCTCTCAAATGGTGTGATCCTTATGTTCATGTGATAACTATTGTTGTAAATGAATTCGGTTTGTGGCAATTGGTTAGTCCAACAATTCCCAAAGTCAATCATACCTGATCTAAACATATCTCCCTATGTTGGAGTCGTTCTCTCGTTCTGACCATTGGTCTGAGGAAGGTAGGCAGTGCTCATGTCTAACTTAGATCCAAAAGAATCTTGCAATGATCGCCAAAAGTTTGAAGTAACACGACTATCTCTGTCGGAAATGATGGAAACTGGTGCGCCGTGCCTCAAGACTATTTCCTTGACATAAAGTCTAGTGAGTTGATCCATTACTCCATTCGATCTCTTCACAAAAACCATTTGTGTTCTCCGGCATACCATAGATTTTCTCACTTGGTCGGTTTTCTTCCTTGAGTGCCTCAATCTGAGCCTCAAGAATTTTTGATGGTAACAGAGAAATGATTGTCATTTCCAATGACCTAACTCTCAGAGGTTTGAGTCGTTCCTTCCGACTGAGTGCATTAGCCATAACATTGGCTTTCCCGAGTGATATCGAATCTCGCAGTCGTAATCACTAAGCAATTCTAGCCAACGACTTTCTAAGAAATAAATTCTCACGAGTTGTATGATTTGTATAATTGTAGTTTGGAGGAAATTCGTTGAAACATGTAGGCATTAAAAATGATGAAATAGTCGAGTGGTTATGTCTACATGTATGCGTTGATGTCCAACATCTAATTTGGATAATGCCAATTGGTTAGATCATGTTCAGTTGAAGGTTCTATAGTCCGGTTTAGAAGGTTGGATTCATCTTTATAGTGTTGCTTAGTAAGCATTCGTATCGAAACAAATCTTGTAATTCGGGTAGACTAGTGCTTTCGAGATGATAGAATCTTGACAACTAGGTAAGTGATAATTGTGATATCTCATGATTCCTGTTGAGTTTTGAATGATCTTAATGTGTCAAGGAATTCTTCTCAAAGATGGCATGTAAAGTCTTTCTAGAAAAGTCATTGGTAATATCCACTTATGAATTTAGTGAGTACTGAAACTAGAGAATGGTAAATGATGGTGATAGTGAGAATGTAAGGTAGCCTGCTGAGACTCGAATGTCTCAGTATCACAACTGATTGTTTCCTCTGAATTGGTCTCTTGTGAAGTTACAGTGGAAGTCATCGCCCGATGACGGTGAATACTCCAAGAATATCGAGGTATAATTGGCATAGGTTCGTTGGTAGATGGAAAAACATCCTACGTGTCTAAGTCTGAAGAAGTATTGATAAGGTAGGTAAATGAGAACACGGCTGAATGGTAATTGTGACTTAGTGAGACTATGATGAATGAGGGTACCATGATGTAAGTGTACTGTGTATATATGTGTATGTTCATGAGATGTAGTGCTTATGCATTCATATGAATTTTGGCGTCTCAGGAATTTTGTAAGACTCGACCCGAACATAATCCTAACATAACTGCTCAAAGTATTCTAAAATTCACCTTTGAGTCAGACATAGGTGATCAGTCCATGTCCCACTGTCCCTGGTCGATTATAGGTGATCAGTCTATATCCTACCGAGGTTTAATGAATTTTGCAATACTTAGCTCATCTATACTCGTAATATGTCCAAGACTCCTTGAGAAAATGTTTAGACAGCAAAGGCGATGTCAAACCATTCAGTTGCAAGTCCCGCCCATACAAGACTTGTACCCTATGTTTTCACACCCCATTGCACAACCGATGTAAAATGAATGAAAGTGACCCGTGTAATGTAGTGTAGGTGATCGCACACCCAACTGATGCCATGAATGTAGGTGATCCATACCTAAGTGATGTCATGAATGTAGGTGATCCATACCAAAGTGATGTCATGAATGTAGGTGATCCATACCTAAGTGATGTAGGCAACAAAGTTCCCAAGTAATGTAGTGTATCTCTATACCTATGAAATATAGGTGGTTACGCACCCATGTAGTATAGGTATCATGCCATACCCAAGCAATGTAGGTATCTCTATACCCATGAGAAGTAGGTGGTTACGCACCTGAGCTATGAACTGTATTGTGGTATAAAACCATGTAAAGTGAATATGCACTCGTGATGAAATGATGAGATGCTACGCGTTTTGTGGTCTAGCGGTTAATCGGCCATGCGATTAAGCGTGCTCATGTGAGAGTAGTACTGGCTTGGGTGACCTGCCGGGAAGTCTTCACATGAGGGCCACAAAAGCAAAGCCGTGAGCCTTCAGGCAAAGCGGACAATATTGTGGTCTATAAGGCAGGGTGTTACATATGTCCCAACATCACTCCAAGTCACGGCCAATGTGGGATTTGCCTAGGGTATTACACAAGCACGTTACCATAAAGGAGGTTGGCCAGTTTTCTTGAGCCTAACATCGATGAAACAATCATCCCAACAAACAACAACACACACCAATTAACCAATAATCAATAGTTAGGTTTCATTAGATCTAAGCAAACACTAGAGAATTTAGCTACTCATGTTAATTAAAAGACAATCAAGATAGATAGACAACCAACACATAGACATATTGATTGAATTAAAGTGAAGACTTATCTTTAATTAAGCACTAGGATTCCAAGGGTTGGAGACCCTAAAAGTCACAGAAAATTCGTCTTTAGGGTTTGCCCTAAAAGTTCTCCACAAAGTTCCACACTAATGAATGAAAATTTGGAAAATATATATAGAAAATAAGTTCGGAAGGCGTCAGCTTATAGGGTCTGACGCCGTCACCTCGCCGACATTAGGGTTCTCGGATGGCCTAGATCCATTTGGGACGTGGTCAGCTTGTAAAACTCTCTGGGCCGTCTCTCTTTAAATTTGCTCCAGACGGCCTTCCTTTTTAACACCTGACGCTGTCAGGTGTAAATTCTTGAAATCTCTCTGGCCTGTCGTTTGATAATTGAATTCCACTCTTTCGTCATCCTTGCTGACGGCGTTACCTTGTGACTCCTGACGCCGTCAGGTTGTAATTTCCAGCTTCTTTGAGACTTTGTCATTTTCTTCACTTTTATGCTCCAAAAACGTCCAAATATGCATGTTTTCCAGAATTCATTTCAAAAGTACCTGAAATGACAAAAGGAATAATTTAGGGCAATATTTGATAACATTTATACGAATTAGGGCTTAAATGACCCCCTAAAAGCATAACACTTTTCGTCTCATCATAAGAGGACATCCAAAAGGTTTCATAAAGCTAATACTTGGTTTCCTGCCCATAAGCAACTCACAGGGTGTCTTCATCTGGGGTTTGGTGATAGACACTCTATTCAAATCATAACAAGCAGCACTGATAGCTTCAACCCAAAATTGAATAGGTAGGTGAGAATCTGCATGCATTGTCCTTGCTGCTTCTATCAAGGTTCTGTTCTTCCTTTCTGCAACACCATTCTGCTGAGGAGTTCTAGCAATGCTAAACTCTCTCTTGATTCCTTTGTTGGTACAAAAATCATCCATAAACTTGTTTTTGAATTCAGTCCCATTATCACATCTAATGGATCTTACTTTGAGTCTTAACTAATTTTCAAGAGCTATNAGGTTTCATTAGATCTAAGCAAACACTAGAGAATTTAGCTACTCATGTTAATTAAAAGACAAGCAAGATAGATAGACAACCAACACATAGACATATTGATTGAATTAAAGTGAAGACTTATCTTTAATTAAGCACTAGGGTTCCAAGGGTTGGAGTCCCTAAAAGTCACAGAAAATTCGTCTTCAGGGTTTGCCCTAAAAGTTCTCCACAAAGTTCCACACTAATGAATGAAAATTTGGAAAATATATATAGAAAATAAGTTCGGAAGGCGTCAGCTTATAGGGTCTGACGCCGTCACCTCGCCGACATTAGGGTTCTCGGATGGCCTAGATCCATTTGGGACGTGGTCAGCTTGTAAAACTCTCTGGGCCGTCTCTCTTTAAATTTGCTCCAGACGGCCTTCCTTTTTAACACCTGACGCCGTCAGGTGTAAATACTTGAAATCTCTCTGGCCTGTCGTTTGATTATTGAATTCCACTCTTTCGTCATCCTTGATGACGGCGTCACCTTGTGACTCCTGACGCCGTCAGGTTGTAATTTCCAGCTTCTTTGAGACTTTGTCGTTTTCTTCACTTTTATGCACCAAAAACGTCCAAATATGCATGTTTTCCAGAATTCCTCTCAAAAGTACCTAAAATGACAAAAGGAATGATTTACGGAAATAGTTGATCACATTTATACGAATTAGGGCTTAAATGACCCCCTAAAAGCGTAACACTTTTCGTCTCATCATAAGAGGACATCCAAAAGGTTTCATAAAGCTAATACTTGGTTCCCTGCCCATAAGCAACTCACAGGGTGTCTTCATCTGGGGTTTGGTGATAGACACTCTATTCAAATCATAACAAGCAGCACTGATAGCTTCAGCCCAAAATTGAATAGGTAGGTGAGAATCTGCATGCATTGTCCTTGCTGCTTCTATCAAGGTTCTGTTCTTCCTTTCTGCAACACCATTCTGCTAAGGAGTTCTAGCAATGCTAAACTCCCTCTTGATTCCTTTGTTGGCACAAAAATCATCCATAAACTTGTTTTTGAATTCAGTCCCATTATCACATCTAATGGATTTTACTTTGAGTCTTAACAGATTTTCAAGAGCTATTATAAGATCATGAATAGCATCAAAAGTTTCATCCTTAAATCCCAAGAAAAAGACCCAACTAAATCTACTGCAATCATCTGTTACAACTAAGTAGTACTTTTTCTTGTTTAGGCTCTCAACAAAAACAGGCCTAAACAAATCCATGTGCAATAATTCCAAAGGCTCTCTAATAGTTCTCTCCTCAAGCTTCTTGCATGAAGCTTTATGTTGTTACCCTTCTTGCAAGCCAAACATGAATGATCAGTCTTGAATATTTTAGAAGGTAAACCTCTAACTAAATTGCCTTTAGCCAACTTGGTGATTTTCTTGAAGTTCACATGCCCCAATATTCTATGCCATATATATGCCTCTTCAAGTGTTGCCTTTGCCACTAAACAAGTTGCTATGCCAGAAGAATTGATATTCTTCAGATCTAAACAGTAGACATCATTGATTCTTGGTATTCTCAGTGTTACCAATTGATCATCAACAAACTTGAACTCAGGAGAGAGAATTAAACATTTTGTGTCAGTGAATATCACAGTATACCTCTTGTCACAAATCTGAGAAACTGACAAAAGGTTGAACATTAGCTCGTTCACATATCTAACATTTTCAAAATCAATGCAACCTGTCTTGATGGTTCTTTTGCCAGTAATTCTTCCTCCATCTGGATCATTCCCAAAAGCAGCTCTTCCTCCGAAATATGATTTAAAATCTGACAGAATCTCCTTGTCTCCTGTCATACTGCTAGAGCAACCACTATCAATAATAAGGTGATCTTGAAGCTCCTCCTCTGGGTTGCCCTACACAAATGATGAAAAAGATTAGTTTCTTTTAGGAACCCAATCCATTACTGACTTGTGTTCCCCTTGTGGAGTGACATACTTAAATTCTTTGAGTATGTAATCTCCACTGTTTTTGAAAACATGGTCAAGAATTATAGTCTGTGGTCCTAAAATTTGTGTTGGTTTTTCAACAACTCTTTCTTTTCCATCAAAATTCTCCTTTTTAACCAAAAAATCTTTTTCAACAAAAGTTTTTGTTTCAACAAAAGTATCTTTTTCACCCTTACTTGGTGAAAGTACTGGTTTTCCCCCATCAGCACTTCTTTCTTAACCCATTTGGTTTTAACACTTTGTTTTGATTTCTTTGATCTAGGTACTCTATTGGAGGTGTAAGGCCTTCTAGATTTATAGGAATTGGATCTCTGTGGTCTTATATTAGAAATGTAGAACACTAGATAACATCACAAACACAAATAATCTTGTGGTTTGGTTCGTTGGAAGTAAGAAAGAAAGAAAGAAATTCTAGAGAGAGAAAGTTAGAGAGAGAAAGAAGTGAAGCCTTAAAGATAAAACCAAAAAAAAAAGAAAAATAGAATTATGAGAAGGCTAACCCTCTCAAAGGATAGAGAGGGGTTTATATACATGGGTGTTTGCCACTTGGGCATGCCACTTGGGCGTGCCACTTGGGCTGCGGGTCAGGTATACAGTGGGTAAAGACCCGTCCTTCTTCCGCGAACTAATCTACATCTAAACTACGTTTAACTAACTAATGTGACTACTACGAGCTAAACAATGCTTAATCATGTCGGGGGTGACCGAATCTTTCTTATACAAAAAATTGTATTCCTAACAATCTCCCCCTAAGAGAGGTCACCCTTGTTGATCTTGATTCTTGATTTCTTGCATTGAGATCTTTGTAGATTCTTTTGTAGCTCGTAGTTGTTGATTCTTCATTGATGTACGACTCAAGATGACTTCCTTGATGTATATGATGATCTTTTGACTTTGCGCTTCGTTCTTCATCCATATATTTAGCTTCAAGTCATCTTTGAGTGTATGTGTCTCTTCGTGATGTTTGTGATAGTCTTTGTGATGTCATGCTTACACTTTTCTTGATCATGATCTTCTGCATCAGAGTTGAGGAAGCATAGTCGAAGCCCATTCTTTGATCATGATATCTTGAGTTATGATGTTGAAGTGTAAGCATAAGATGATGAATCAGCATCTTTTCAGCAATCGGCATCACTCGTCAACTTCTTTGTCTTTGGAGAGAATACACCTTTCCAACATGCTCATACATCTTTGTTGAGTAGATCTTCATGGTTGAAAAGCTCTAACGACTCCTTGTAGATGTTGGTATGAGCATGTTGAACTTGAGTGATGGTGGTGATCACGGTAAGTATGGTATGTTGAGCTGCATAAAACTTGGTTAGTAATAAACATACCGGCACTTACAAGTTNNNNGATGATGAATCTGCAACTTTTCAGCAATCGGCATCACTCGTCAACTTCTTTGTCTTTGGAGAGAATACGCCTTTCCAACATGCTTATACATCTTTGTTGAGTAGATCTTCATGGTTGAAAAGCTCTAACGACTCCTTGTAGATGTTGGTATGAGCATGTTGAACTTGAGTGATGGTGGTGATCACGGTAAGTATGGTATGTTGAGCTGCATAAAACTTGGTTAGTAATAAACATACCGGCACTTACAAGTTCGAACTTCGAGATTGTCAACAGCATAGTGTGAAGACTTTCTCTAATCCTTACCAAGGCCGTTCCCAATCGGATGCCCCCGAAAGGGCTTACACTGACATACCGAAGTACACCAACGATTAGGTGAGTCGCTGGAGATCACCCCACGATTGTAGACCTTTTGGAACACCACCGAACACACTAAGCGTAACCCACAAGTGATTACCGAAGTGACCTGCTGTCAGGGCTGCTTGATGTTGACCCTGGCAGGAGTTTCCACTCAATCATTGGGAAATATTTATGTATATTCCCTCATAAGTGTTCTTGGCAGATTGCTAAGATCTGCGTAGGACTCGAAATATTACAATTGGTGTCCTTAATGTTGAACCACCAGTGTATAAGTATCAAGTGTACCTATGAGATCTTTTGATGCATCTCTTGGCTCTAGACTCGATAAGTGCACATTGGTTATCCTATGTGGAGACTAGGGAGGGGTATCCTGTTTCAATATCAACTCGCTCTAAGAGACAAGTCGATAGTTAACAACGGTTCCCCGTGAGAATGAAACAAGCTCTTTTGAGAGAAATTGAGTGGCTGGAAGGTTTAGTGTAGTGCGTCACTGGGTCCATGACGTCCTAATCTTCAATACCGATGTTACCTCGGTAACAATCAGTAGCATATGAATTGAACCCGGTGTCTGCCCTAAGGTTGAATAATTGGAGGGCTATTTCTTTTCACCCTTTCTCATTTCAATTCTTTTTAATTCTTTAACCCCTTCAGTGCTTACCAAGACTTCATAACTATAACCTTCTTGGGTTTGTTCCAGTCCTAGCTCAGTCTTAGTCGGCACTCTTCCCTTTCTCACTTTTCTCCTTTTTTTCAATCATTCCTAAGGACTTATAATCTATCTATTGGATTGTCCCTAGGAAGATCCCTCCGGTTCTGGTGGATCATGGGAACAAATACCTAACCTAACCATCCTTATAACTCCGTTCCTTTAAAGTAAATTGGTCGGTCTTTTGGTATTTTTCCACAATCATCACATAACCAAATTATTGAAAATTCTCTCAAAGTGTTTATGTATAAGAAACACATTTTCTTGACACTTTGAGAGTTTTATCATTTTTCAAATACTCCCCTCTTAACATGTGCTCATAGGAAGAAAGAAATTTGCACATGTCGGGGTGAGTTGCACTTATTTGAATTGATCGACTCTTAATAGACATATACCCGAGGGACACCGTTTTACGTTGCTTAGTTAAAGGGGTCCATTATCAGCTTTTAGGTGATAACTAGCCCTAATAACTAACTTGAAGTTGCTAACATTCCTTAAAAAGGAAGTTAGACCCGTCAAAGTATACATCTAAGAAGAGTTTCTCGAAACCGGTACTTTCTACTTGGACTAGTCCTCTTCGAGACACGTTTACATCACTGGTTAGACCAGCTTGAAATTATTACCTGGCCAGGACAAGTCTTTTCGATTCACGACCTTTCATGTTTCGTCAATTCATGAGTCAAATACTGAGTCATAATCATTTCACGGTTTTTACTTATTATTGTAAAAACACGCGAAAAACTCTTATCCACTTGCTCCCCCTCAATATGTGCTTTGATTAAAATCCAAAAATCTTTAAAATTTTAGCACATAAGGGAGCATTCTCGTAAGTCCAAAAGCATCTTTCTGAGTCCAAAAACATCACTTTTAAATCAGTTTTTATATTTGAATCACATTTTCTCCCCCGATCATAAAATTTCAAATCTTTTGAGATTTTGTGATCCCAATTGATTTAAATGATTTTCGAAAAAGCATTGGAGAGACATGTGACAAAATTTTTTAGATGATTACTGATTTATTTGAGACACCTTTTGAGTTTCACTGTGGTTGGTGCCAAAAGTTTTTAAAGGTGCAGAAATTTTGAGCACATACGCTCCCCCTCAATTAATGACTCGTTTTTCCATTTTAACGTTAAATAGCCATGAATGTGAGCGGTAACGTATACGAGAAAATTTAAGACCAATAGCCACCTTGTATACCACAAAATCTCTTTTGAAGAATTTTAGAAGAAAGAGATTTTGGGAAAAGAAGACTTCTCTTCTTTTACTAGAAAGGTTGCACTGAAGCGTACAACTTTTCGGATAATCTGCACATAGTGAAAACATGGTAACGTGTTTTTCACGAATTTTGAAACCCGGGTTGCTATCTGAAGTAATAGAAAGCCATAATTAAGTGCGGGTTACAGTCTGAAGTAACTGCAAACCATAATTTATACAAGCAAATATTTTTGGAATTTTCGAATTTTACAGATTTTTATGGGTTTTATAGGTTTTATATTTTTGTATTTTTTTTTTCTGGATATATAAAATAATATTTGAAGCCTATCCATTACTCCTCATTATCTTCCTGAAGACTTTAAGTGACTCAGGAGTGATACTCTTCATTCCAAGACGCGGGAGAATGAATTGAATCCGTTCTCTAGGGAGTGCCTTAGTGAAGATATCAGCCAGCTGAAATTCCGTCCTCACAAAGTAGAGTTCCACGATTCCCTTTTCTACTTGTTCTCTGATGAAATGATGTCGAATATCGATGTGCTTTGATCTAGAGTGCTGGACGTTGTTGCAGCAAAGAGCTATGGCACTTTTGTTGTCGCAGTACATCGGAACTTTGTTGTAAACAAAATCATAGTCAGATAGTTGAGACCTCATCCAAACGATTTGAGCACAACAGGATGACATGGCAATGTATTCAGCCTCTGTTGAGGATATTGATGTACTCATTTGCTTCTTTGATGACCCGCTAACCAGCTTATCTCCTAGAAATTGAGCACCTCCTGAAGNAACAAGCTCTTTTGAGAGAAATTGAGTAGCTGGAAGGTTTAGTGTAGTGCGTCACTGGGTCCATGACGTCCTAATCTTCAATACCGATGTTACCTTGGTAACAATCAGTAGCATATGAATTGAACCCGGTGTCTGCCCTAAGGTTGAATAATTGGAGGGCTATTTCTTTTCACCCTTTCTCATTTCAATTCTTTTTAATTCTTTAACCCCTTCAGTGCTTACCAAGACTTCATAACTATAACCTTCTTGGGTTTGTTCCGGTCCTAGCTCAGTCTTAGTCGGCACTCTTCCCTTTCTCACTTTTCTCCTTTTTTTCAATCATTCCTAAGGACTTCTAGTCTATCTATTGGATTGTCCCTAGGAAGATCCCTCCGGTTCTGGTGGATCATGGGAACAAATACCTAACCTAACCATCCTTATAACTCCGTTCCTTTAAAGTAAATTGGTCGGTCTTTTGGTATTTTTCCACAATCATCACATAACCAAATCATTGAAAATTCTCTCAAAGTGTTTATGAATAAGAAAGACATTTTGTTGACACTTTGAGAGTTTTATCATTTTCAAATACTCCCCTCTTAACATGTGCTCATAGGAAGAAAGAAATTTGCACATGTCGGGGTGAGTTGCACTTATTTGAATTGATCGACTCTTAATAGACATATACCCGAGGGACACGTTTACGTTGCTTAGTTAAAGGGGTCCATTATCAGCTTTTAGGTGATAACTAGCCCTAATAACTAACTTGAAGTTGCTAACATTCCTTAAAAAGAAGTTAGACCCGTCAAAGTATACATCTAAGAAGAGTTTCTCGAAACCGGTACTTTCTACTTGGACTAGTCCTCTTCGAGACACGTTTACATCACTGGTTAGACCAGCTTGAAATTATTACCTGGCCAGGACAAGTCTTTTCGATTCACGACCTTTCATGTTTCGTCAATTCATGAGTCAAATACTGAGTCATAATCATTTCACGGTTTTTACTTATTATTGTAAAAACACGCGAAAGACTCTTATCCACTTGCTCCCCCTCAATATGTGCTTTGATTAAATCTAAAAATCTTTAAAATTTTAGCACATAAGGGAGCATTCTCGTAAGTCCAAAAGCATCTTTCTGAGTCCAAAAACATCACTTTTAAATCAGTTTTTATATTTAAATCACATTTTCTCCCCCGATCATAAAATTTCAAATCTTTTGAGATTTTGTGATCTCAATTGATTTAAATGATTTTCGAAAAAGCATTGGAGAGACATGTGACAAAAATTTTTAGATGATTACTGATTTATTTGAGACACCTTTTGAGTTTCACTGTGGTTGGTGCAAAAAGTTTTTAAAGGTGCAGAAATTTTGAGCACATACGCTCCCCCTCAATTAATGACTCGTTTTTCCATTTTAACGTTAAATAGCCATGAATGTGAGCGGTAACGTATACGAGAAAATTTAAGACCAATAGCCACCTTGTACACCACAAAATCTCTTTTGAAGAATTTTAGAAGAAAGAGATGTTGGGAAAAGAAGACTTCTCTTCTTTTACTAGAAAGGTTGCACTGAAGCGTACAACTTTTCGGATAATCTGCACATAGTGAAAACATGGTAACGTGTTTTTCACGAATTTTGAAACCCGGGTTGCTATCTGAAGTAATAGCAAGCCATAATTAAGTGTGGGTTACAGTCTGAAGTAACTGCAAACCATAATTTATACAAGCAAATATTTTTGGAATTTTCGAATTTTACAGATTTTTATGGGTTTTATAGGTTTTATATTTTTGTATTTTTTTTTCTGGATATATAAAATGATATTTGAAGCCTATCCATTACTCCTCATTATCTTCCTGAAGACTTTAAGTGACTCAGGAGTGATACTCTTCATTCCAAGACGCGGGAGAATGAATTGAATCCGTTCTCTAGGGAGTGCCTTAGTGAAGATATCAGCCAGCTGAAATTCCGTCCTCACAAAGTAGAGTTCCACGATTCCCTTTTCCACTTGTTCTCTGATGAAATGATGTCGAATATCGATGTGCTTTGATCTAGAGTGCTGGACTTGTTGCAGCAAAGAGCTATGGCNTCAGGAGTGATACTCTTCATTCCAAGACGCGGGAGAATGAATTGAATCCGTTCTCTAGGGAGTGCCTTAGTGAAGATATCAGCCAGCTGAAATTCCGTCCTCACAAAGTAGAGTTCCACGATTCCCTTTTCCACTTGTTCTCTGATGAAATGATGTCGAATATCGATGTGCTTTGATCTAGAGTGCTGGACTTGTTGCAGCAAAGAGCTATGGCACTTTTGTTGTCGCAGTACATCGGAACTTTGTTGTAAACAAAATCATAGTCAGATAGTTGAGACCTCATCCAAACGATTTGAGCACAACAGGATGACATGGCAATGTATTCAGCCTCTGTTGAGGATATTGATGTACTCATTTGCTTCTTTGATGACCAGCTAACCAGCTTATCTCCTAGAAATTGAGCACCTCCTGAAGTACTTCGACGAGTATCTTGACAACCCGCATGATCAGCATCAGAGTAGGCCGTGAGAGCCATTGCAGTGTCTTTTGGATACTAAAGGCCCATGTGAATAGTTCCTTGAAGGTACCTAAAGACTCTTTTGACTACCTCTAGATGTTTCTTTGTAGGTTTGGATTTATAACGAGCACACATGCAAACCGCAAATAAGAGATCAGGTCTGCTAGCTGTGAGGTACATCAATGATCCGATCATGCTTCGATATTTGGTTTGGTCGACAAGTGCTCCTTCAACATCTTCATCCAACTTTGTTCTTTCCACCATTGGAGTGTCAACAGATTCACATGTTTCAAATCCAAATTTCTTTAGTATTTCACTTGCATACTTGGATTGATTGATGAAGATACCGTTTGGATTTTGAGAAATCTGAAGTCTCAAGAAGAAAGACATTTGCCCCATCATGGACATTTGGAATTCATTACTCATCTCTTGTGCAAACCTATCACATTCCAATGGATCGGCAGATGCGAAGATAATGTCATCCACATAAATCTGAACATGGAGACGATGTTCTCCCAACTTTCTTGTGAACAAGGTAGGATCAACAACTCCTTTGGTGAACTGGTTGGCTAAGAGAAATTTGGACAGAGTATCGTACCATGCTCTGGGTGCTTGCTTAAGACCATATAGTGCCTTCTTCAATCGATAGACATGATTTGGGCGTTCAGGATCAACAAACCCCTCTGGTTGACTTACATACACCACTTCTTTTAAGTGACCATTGAGAAATTCAGTTTTCACGTCCATTTGGTAGACAACCATGTTCTGACTAGCTGCATTGGCAAGGAAGATTCTGATAGCTTCAATTCTGGCAACTGGTGCGAATGATTCCTCAAAGTCGATGCCTTCTTCTTGTCTGTACCCTTTGGCCACAAGTCGAGTCTTGTTCTTTAACACTTCGCCGTATTCATCAAGCTTCACTTTGAAGATCCATTTGAGGGCGATAATCATTGCACAGTCGGGAGGGGGCACTAATTCCCAAACATCTAGTCTGTCAAATTCATGGATTTCATCTTGCATTGCAGTGAACCAGGACATTTTTGTTAAAGCATCTTTATAATCCTTTGGTTCTGTTTTGGACGGTACGTTGACAACGAAACACCATAAAGCATCTGTGGCAAGTTGTCGTCGTGTAGATACCGGCCTAGATGGGTTACCAATGATGTTGTCAATTGGGTGATCGTTTGTCCATTTCCTGATATCCTCATGAAGTTGATGACTTGGAATTGAAGTAGCAGTGTTGGAATCTTCTGAGGATGTTGCCAAAGTGGATGGTTCAGGAGCAAAAATGTTGACAAAAGGTTCTTCAGGTGGTTGAGTAAAAGGATTTACTTCAAATGTGTTATCAGATGCTTCTTCTTGAGGCATTGAAGAATGTTGATCAGTGGGATTGGTATGACTGGATGATGGAGCATTCTAACTAAGAGAGATGGAGATAGAAGGCCCGCTTATATGTTGAGATTCATTATTAGCTGCAGCACCAGGACCTATGACTTGTTGTACTGGTTCGACTATCTGTTGGGGCTCAAAGTACTCATCATACATTGGATCAAATAGTTTCTTCAAATCCTCACTAGAAGGTGGTGCAGAAGGAGCATCAGTGGTAGAAGATTGTACAAGTCCTGAACTAATTTGTCCAGGAGTCCAAAGATTAGATGCGGGTCCTAAACTGGAGTATTCAGGAACCGTTTGCTCGGACAGCTCATCAAACGTGACATGGATAATTTCCATGATTTTTTGGGTTCTTTTGTTGTAGATTCTATAACCTTTCCTATTAGGTGCATAGCCAACAAAATTCCAATATCTGCTTTTGCCTTGAGCTTTCCCAGATCTTCGCTATCGTTGGATGGGTAGCATAATGCACCAAAAACTCGAAGGAATGAGATATCGGGTTTTCTTCCGTGCACTAGCTCATAAGGTGTTTTCCAGTGTCGGAAATGTATCAGTGATCTATTCTAAGTGTAACAAGCAGTTGCAATTGCTTCCCCCCATAGGTACATGGGAGCTTTGGAGAAGATCAACATAGTTCGCGCTGCCTCTACAAGTGTACGGTTTCGTCTTTCAACGACTCCATTCTGCTGAGGTGTTCGTGGAATACTCCTTTGATGAGTAATACCTTGATCTTCATAAAACTGGGTAAGTTGCTAATTGACAAAGTCTGTTCCATTATCTGTGCGGACAAATCTAACAACTTTATTGAGTCCAGCTTGGATATTTTCGAGAACACACAATATTTTCGAGATCACATCAAAATTTCGAGAACACTTTGGCCTTTGACTGACTTTCGAGATATTCAACATACAAAGTTTCGAGAACACATTTGGGATAGTTTTCGAGAATTGGCATAACANTGCTTGATAAGTTTGATGATGATTTCAGGTGTTTCATCCTTGGATCTGAGGAATTTAACCCATGTGAAACGAGAGTAGTCATCAACAATCACTAACACATATCTCTTTCCAAATATGCTCTGCACTCTCATTGGACCACAAAGGTCCATGTGAAGGGTATGAAGAACTTCCATTATGGTGTTGATAGTTTTGGGTTTGTGGGTGTGCTTCTTGCTTTTACCAAGTTGAAAGCGGAGCACAGATGATCCTTTTCATACTTCAGCCTGGGCATGCCTCGAACAAGATCTTTACGAGTAAGTTCATTGATGGTACCGAAGTTCAAGTGGTTCAAACGACGATGCCACAACCATGATTTGTTCTTGGAGGCTTTAGATAGTAGACAGATTGGAGATGCTAGCATCATATCTTTAATGGATATAGTGTAGAGGTTCGTGCCACGTCTGCCTTTCAGAAGATCCACACCGTCCAATCTTCTAACATAACTGGAGTGTTTTATGAAGGCAACTTCTAGATCTGAGTCACAGAATTGACCAACGGAGAAAAAATTGTGCCCATGCCCTTCTACATAGTAAACTCTTGAAATCACGTTGTTGCCAACCACATAATCTCCATAACCCATTATAGCACCAAAATGATCGTTCCCGAATCTAACTGTCCCGATAAACGTTTTCACGAAATTTCTGAGTCGCGAGCGTTCCCCCGTCATATGTTTTGAGCAGCCTGAGTCCAAATACCACAGGGCGATTTGTACAACCTGCATTTGGAACCAGACAGATACGGATAACGGAAAAACTTGGATCCCCAACCAGAAGTGGGGTCCGATTGGTTAGCACAGATATTGTTAATAGCAACAGAGGAGGAATTATTACTAGCATCCTTAGACAAAACATGGTGTGCAGGGAAGCTAGACTTATGTTTAGTGCATTGGGTACTTATAGGAAAAGTTCTACCAGTCTCCTTCCAAACCNGAGCAGCCTGAGTCCAAATACCACAGGGCGATTTGTACAACCTGCATTTGGAACCAGACAGATATGGATAACGGAAAAACTTGGATCCCCAACCAGAAGTGGGGTCCGATTGGTTAGCACAGATATTGTTAATAGCAACAGAGGAGGAATTATTACTAGCATCCTTAGACAAAACATGGTGTGCAGGGAAGCTAGACTTATGTTTAGTGCATTGGGTACTTATAGGAAAAGTTCTACCAGTCTCCTTCCAAACCCTACATAGGTAGGCCTTGGGACAAAACTGCTTAGCAAAGGGGCGTGGATTTCCTATTGATACTAGTCTTCCAATGGGTTTCCAATGATAGCCAACATTTGTAAACCTCCTTCTTGTGGCTTTCCAAACAAGTTTTTCACGTTTATAATAATCAGCACGACAACCAGGGGATTCTAAAGAAGCATTCAAACATGTCTTAACACACACATCATGATAACTAGAATTTAAAGAGTTATTACAGATCTCACAAATGGATTTAGAATTCGAATTAATTACAGTACGCCTAAAGCTAATACTAGAATCAACACGATTCACAACATTCAGATCAGTCTTATTGTTCCTAAGGTGGTCTTCTACTTTCTTTCCTTGAGCAATTTTAGCTGGCGAAGTCGTATCATTCCTTGTATTGCAACTAGGCTTTGACTTGCTAGCATTAGTGTCAACTTTTACTCCTGTAGAATTAATGATGGGAACATTAGAACGAGAAACTGCTGATTGATTTCTGGTGTAAGATGTGTTATGTTCTGCTGATGTTATGGGCACTTTGAAGGTGACATGCTTGTTCTTAATCTTAGAGGGAAAATCATCAGTCTTATCACGCATGCAAACACCTTTAGGACATGTACCAATAGCATAATCTAGGAGCTCATATGATCTATTGGTGAGATAGTACACATCACGAATGCCTATGTCCATAGGTCTCACCATTCTAACCTCTTCAATGGTCTCGCAAAGAATAGCTAGGCAATCCTTAAGATACCTAAGGTACTCACTATGAACAAACGCATTATTCCTAAAGGGAAGAGGAATATTAATGGCAATAGCAACAGTCCTTTTAGCTTTTGTAACATCGGTGAGATTGCAATCACATGTAGTAACTGGCCTTTTCCCTTTTACCTGAGTCTTTAGATTATCAATTTCATTTAACAAAGAAGTCACCTTTTCATTTGATCTAAGCCAAGACATTTCTTGGATAGAATACCTCCTCACTCGACCTCATCCAATTCCTCCACTATACCAATACACACACAATCCATCCACTCCATATCCATCACCACCAAACCGTCAAGCTTAACCATCATGCTTCCATTCCATTCCATCCCCCAAAAATAAAAACAAAATCTTCCAAAAATAAAATCATTCAACCCTTTTGTTGCAAGACCAAGAGTACTTAGATGGCAACTAAGTATCTATATTCTAGAATAGTTTTCTAGAAAAATATTTATGTATTAGTTTTATGTATGCATCATTTTCTTATTAATGAAATGCTTTATTTTCTTTTTTTCTTGCTCTATATATGTGTTTGTGCTTCTATTTGTTGTGCCATCTAAATATTTTTGCAAGCACTCCATATCTCGATATTTCTTGACCTCAAAACGAGGGGGAGCATACATCAAGGGGGAGCTCCATTCAACTCGGGATAACCTTTTTGATTTTTACAAAAAGGGGGAGAAGTAATATAAACTCATACGTAAAAACTTGTTTTTATACAAATTTATGGTTTAATGAGTTTAGGTTTTGTAATCATCAAAAAGGGGGAGATTGTTGATATAAAAA
The DNA here is from genome assembly GCA_014162995.1 of Artemisia annua. Lineage (NCBI taxonomy): Eukaryota > Viridiplantae > Streptophyta > Magnoliopsida > Asterales > Asteraceae > Artemisia > Artemisia annua. Next base: position 64,863 of record LBNU01008291.1, read on the forward strand.
CGCTATTTATATTTCTCAATATCTCTTTGTTTTGATAATCACAAAACGTAAAAACATTAAACGGAAAGTTAATACGAAAACAAGTTATTAAGTGAGTTTATATCACCTAATCCAACATAATCACTTAAGGTATGAATAAACAAGTAATTAACACATCTAGTGATCAAAGGGGAATTTAATTAAATACCATAAAATTTATTTAATTATAAAAACTAATTATATATTTTATAAAAACATTTTTGGAAATAAAGAAAAGTGTCTTAAATATTCTAACAACTAGAATTCAAATTTTTAACCAAAATTAGTTAGTTTTTCTCCAAATAAATTTTCCCCACAAAAGATAAAAGTTCCAGGTCGGAACAGATGGCCGGCCCCCTTAATTATAAAGGGCGGTCACCTTAATTATTAAGGTGACCGGCCACTAATTAAGGTGACCGGCCACGCTCCTGTGTCAGAAACATTTGCCTATAAATACCACCTCAAACCTGGTATTTTTCCTCACCTTTTGCACGAAATTTTTCAGATCCAAACCTCTCCAAACTCTTTCTAAATCCCTTTGATCATTACATTTCTTAATCATTGTTTCAAGTGATTAATCCCTCATCATCCATTCTCTTCCAAAGTGCAAAAGAAGAACACTCCTTCCTCATCCAAGATCAAGAAGTGTTGTGTGTGTATATGTTGTGTATACTTGTGAATAACTAGTGTATAGT
>LBNU01008292.1:10698-25153 GCA_014162995.1 Artemisia annua
GGGTTCGTTATGTTCCCTGGAGTGTGATATCCTGTGAATGAAAAGATTCCTGAGTCAAAGAGTGTTGAATAGAATATGGTGTGTGTGTGTGTGGACAAAAATCAATCACTATAACTAAGGTGAAAAATCTAGTGATTTAAGGCGACTTAAATGCAAATTAAAAAAAAAAAAAAATAGAAAACTAAACTTAAAAATGATGATGATGAAAATTTAAAAAGAAAATGAAATACTAAGTTTTAAGAAATTAAAAACAAATACAAATTATTTAAAAAGTTAGAAAATAACTTGGAAAATAAGAGTAAAACTCTAAAAATGTAAAATAACTTAAGCAATTAAAGAAGATTCTGAAATCAATCTCTCTACAGTGTAGGATACATCTACATCGTAGAGGCCACAACTTCTACGTCTTTTGATCTTAATCTTGTCCCCACCATTCTCTCTCACTTGAAAAGAACTCACCGTCGATTTCTCATCATCAAGGGCTTCATCAACCTCGAACACCTTCTCACGACAAACATTATCTTCAGTAGACTTGCGCTTCACATCAACTCAAAAACCATCACATATTTTTAACACACCTACCATATTCCCAACAATCGATCCATGACCCCAAACATCAGGTTGTGTACTCCTTTTCAACGACCACCAAGTTTTCATTTGTACTAAAAATAGCTTCTTTGTTCGCCATTGAAAACTTAATTGGATTATTGATAATCATCTTTAAGATTAACCCATAATCTAAATCACAATGCTTTAAATCATGGACGGACTCGGTGTCCGTTTTTAGCTCACAATCAACACCTTGACATCTTCATCATTTTTAAAACCCATAATTTTTTTTCATAAGAATTCAAAGTACCAACTTGATTCGTTGTTTCTAATAATAAAGTTGAAATTTTGTCTTCATGTTGTGTACAAACTTGAAGTTCTTAAATTTTTTCAACAAGCTCTTCCACAACTTCAACCTTCAACATCTTTTCTTCCGCCTTAACCTCGGCCTTTGTAATTTTGGTTTTCCTTCGGGTGGAATCATAACAAGTTTTTTCTCTTCCCATGTGAAACAAAATTGTCACACCTCGCCAAGGCGGAAACGCGAGTGTGTAACTTCATGGATATCATCACAACACATAGTGTCTATATAGAGAATCACTACATGCACAAAAATAGAGGAAAGTACAGACACGAAGTGTCGTAACAATACCCCAAAATAAAATAACCAAACCCATATCTAAAGGTATCTTCAATAGAACTTAAAGTTCCAAATGAAAGACATAATCATATCACAACCAAGCTCAAATATAATCAAATCCAAACATAAAATAAATTCCTCTAAAATGCAATTAAGTCTCATCTAGTCGCTGCTCTCAACCTTAGCCTTAGAATGCTCACCTGAAAATGATGCTTAAAACGTCAACATAATGTTGGTGAGATTCATAGGTTTAAGACACACAATATCACACAAGGCAACCAGTTTACTGTGATTATAAAACATAGCAGGACATTAAGTATAGTTACAATATAAGCTAGCATGCAATCACACAACATAAGGCAACCATTGGGACGGAACGCGCCCACCGATCCAATTTCCATATCCATTATCAATTGGGACGGAACGTGCCCATCGATCCAAGTTTCTCATCACACATAAATTGGGACGGAATGTGCCCACCGATCCAAGTAATCACCACATTTATCATCAATTGGGTCGTATGAACGAGCAACGGGATAAACATCCCCCCAATTGGATCCCACAATTTTAACCACATCACATTAACATAACATGTAGCATACATACGATAACCACTTACAAGTCCTTGCATTTATTAGATACATAATCACAGTAACTTAAAATCACAATTTAACACAAGCATCATTCACATCCCAAGTTTAAAAAAAAGTAAAAATGGGACTATGAACTCACTTCAGTCTTTGCAGCTTCCAATTAAACAATCATAAATCTATACAACAAAATAAAACCCACATTACACGCGACCAAGCTAAAAGCTATAGTCCATGTAATACACATATGATGGATATCTAAGGTTCATATAAACCACTATGGTTCACCTAGACTCCATACTAAGCACCACCAATCACTTAAAAAATTCACTATGGTCTCTTATGAGTAGACAAGCTATCCTCAGAAGGCCATGCACTCTAAACACAAACAAGTACCCATAAGAAAATCAAACTTGACAACTATCCAGATTCGGATCAGAACGCACACCAAAAAGTTTTTGACCAAACTAAAATACTTGTACAACTTTTTATCGCGAATCCTTTGCATGGGAGTCTAAGTACATATGAAACTCAACTTCCACAAAAGGGATAACCTATATCTCACTTTTTCATAGGCAAATCACTACCAAAATTATGACCTAATTTTGTCCCGATTTAACAGCTTTGACACTTCAACTTGTAAAAATTGTTTGACTGATTTCCGGACCTCAAAATCGATCGTGGTCAGACTTTTTGGAAAGATCTTTCTCTGAACTATAATTTAGACTCAAAATTCGTGATCTAGCTCATTTCTATCTATTAAATATCTTCGTATCTTTACAGCCTTAATATTCTGTCCAAACCCTAACTCATTAACTAACGCGTTTTATGCTCAAATCTTTTCACCAATCATCATAATATTACTAATTAATGATCCCAACATGTTTAATAACATTAATTTACAGAAACTTCATAAACCCTAGATCTATCATAACTTGTATTACATGAATCAAATCAATAATTAAACAATTAAGGGATTACTAGGCATACCTTATGCTGATTTTCTTCACAAAATTGAAACCCTAACTTTTCCTGCTTCTCTTGGTTCGACCATAGACTCCCAAAAACATTTTTAGGGTATTTTTTGTTTTGTATTTATAATACCCTATGTATATTCTAGACAATCTTTTAATTAAGTGTTATATTAGGACTCTAATTTGTTTCCTTTTTCCTTAAAAATCCCCCTAGCCGATTTGTATATACATATATATAAATGTAAACATGATTGGTGTGTGAATCCTCCCTTGGAAATGACTTCAATAAGGCTAGAACTTCGTTCCTCCTTCTCCCTGAGTTTCTTCCAACTTCTGTGTGGTGAAAAGTGAATGAATAAACTCGTAATTAGGGCTGGTATTTATAGGCCCGACTTTGTTACGGGGTAGCTGATTTGGGTTGCTACGCTGTAACCTTTGTAAATTTGGATTACGCCACAGCTTGATCAAGTGCTACGGGCGTAATGTCTTCATAAGATGCTTTCTACGGCGTAGTTGCTAGGGTTGCTACGCCGTAACTTCTTCATTGGCCTCGTTAGTTCTTCTATGCCTCAAATTGGGGCCTACGTCGTAGATGGAGAGTTGCTACTCCATAATGCTCTTTAGTGGGCCTCTACGCCATAGCCATGGGATGGGCTACGCCGTAGTCTTCATAAATCCTGGCTACGGCGTAGGTAGATGAACCTTTACGCCGTAGTCTTCATAAATCCTTGCTACGGCGTAGGTAGATGAATCTCTACGCCGTAGTGTGTGCAGAATCCATAATTCCCACGTATTTGCTCCTAAGTCCTTCCATTTCCGCGTATGTTCGTTCTTTTACTCATCTTTACCCTTAAACCAAAATAGGAAGAAATAAGAGTATATATTCTTCATATGAATAGAAAATATGAGCATTATAGGGGGAAATTAACACTTAAATCATGGGTAAATTTGACGTCATCACAATCTATAAAAGTTCGAAATGAATCGTCAATAGTATCTGCCATTTCTAAAGACAATCGTCTCTTAGATGGTGTCTTAGATACTTTCCACTCTTCACTACTTTTATCTTACTAGTGTCCACGAAAACCCACTATCGTTGACCACTTACCTGAAGAACGTACATCTTGAAGCTAAATCTCTCACTCGAACAACTTGGCAAACATCCTCTTCTTCTTCAAGTCTTCAACAAACACAATGATAACCAAATCGACAATCTATCCTAAAGACATGTAAGATACTATATTTACACATAGGTCCTAAATGCAACTATATAAGGGACTCCTAGGTTATAGTCTAGGTTCAACCACCTAATTCTCTATAACCAAGGCTCTTAAAACAAAATTGTCACACCTCGCCAAGGCGGAAACGCGAGTGTGTAACTTCATGGATATCATCACAACACATAGTGTCTATATAGAGAATCACTACATGCACAAAAATAGAGGAAAGTACAGACACGAAGTGTCGTAACAATACCCCAAAATAAAATAACCAAACCCATATCTAAAGGTATCTTCAATAGAACTTAAAGTTCCAAATGAAAGACATAATCATATCACAACCAAGCTCAAATATAATCAAATCCAAACATAAAATAAATTCCTCTAAAATGCAATTAAGTCTCTTCTAGTCGCTCCTCTCAACCTTAGCCTTAGAATGCTCACCTGAAAATGATGCTTAAAACGTCAACATAATGTTGGTGAGATTCATAGGTTTAAGACACACAATATCACACAAGGCAACCAGTTCACTGTGATTATAAAACATAGCAGGACATTAAGTATAGTTACCATATAAGCTAGCATGCAATCACACAACATAAGGCAACCATTGGGACGGAACGCGCCCACCGATCCAATTTCCATATCCATTATCAATTGGGACGGAACGTGCCCACCGATCCAAGTTTCTCATCACACATAAATTGGGACGGATCGTGCCCGCCGATCCAAGTAATCACCACATTTATCATCAATTGGGTCGTATGAACGAGCAACGGGATAAGTATCCCCCCAGTTGGATCCCATAATTTTAACCACATCACATTAACATAACATGTAGCATACACATGATAACCACTTACAAGTCCTAGCATTTATTAGACACATAATCACAGTAACTTAAAATCACAATGTAACACAAGCATCATTCTCATCCCAAGTTTAAAACAAAGTAAAAATGGGACTATGAACTCACCTCAGTCTTTACAGCTTCCAATTAAACAATCACAAATCTATACAACAAAATAAAACCCACATTACACGCGACCAAGCTAAAATCTATAGTCCATGTAATACACATATGATGGATGTCTAAGGTTCATATAAACCACTATGGTTCACCTAGACTCCATACTAAGCACCACCAATCACTTACACTCACTAAATCCCTCGCACAAATAATTTTAGAAAACGCAGAATTTTGGGGTACATTCACCCACATACAATCACGACAAAACAAGCTCCATTACTCACACCAAAAATTCACCATGGTCTATTATGAGTAGAAAAGCTATCCTCAGAAGGCCATGCACTCTAAACACACACAAGTACCCATAAGAAAATCAAGCTTGACAACTATCCAGATTCGGATCAGAACGCACACCAAAAAGTTTTTGACCAAACTAAAATACTTGTACAACTTTTTATCGCGAATCCTTTGCATGGGAGTCTAAGTACATATGAAACTCAACTTCCACAAAAGGGATAACCTATATCTCACTTTTATATACCCAAATCACGACCAAACTTATGACCTAATTCTGTCCCGATTTAACATCTTTGACACTTCAACTTGTAAAAATTGTTTGACTGACTTCCGGACCTCGAAATCGATTGTGGTCGGACTTTTTGGAAAGCTCTTTCTCTGAACTATAATTTAGACTCAAAATTAGTGATCTAACTGATTTCCATCTATTAAATATCTTTTTATCTTTACAGCCTTAATATTCTGTCCAAACCCTAACTCATTAACTAACGCGTTTTATGCTCAAATCTTTTCACCAATCATCATAATATTACTAATTAATGATCCCAACATGTTTAATAACATTAATTTACAGAAACTTCATAAACCGTATATCCATCATAACTTGTATTACATGAATCAAATCAATAATTAAACAATTAAGGGATTACTAGGCATACCTTAGGCTTGTTTTCTTCAGAAAATTGAAACCCTAACTTTTCCTGCTTCTCTTGGTTCGACCATAGACTCCCAAAAACGCTTTTAGGGTATTTTGTTTTGTATTTATAATACCCTATGTATATTCTAGATAATCTTTTAATTAAGTGTTATATTAGGACTCAAATTTGTTTTCTTTTTCCTTAAAAATCCCCCTAGCCGATTTTGTATATACATATATTTAAAAATTTTAGTTTTTTTTATCTAAATTTAATTATTACACTCAAAACCTTGTGCTTTTGATATATTATAAAAGTCTATACTGAAACCTAACATCTTACGCGTTAATCCTTCATTTTACGACAACCCGAAAAATTATCATTTTCAAACCAAAGTTTCCAAAACTAGAATTTCACACTCATTAACAATATAACCCATAAAAACCACCACTTATTTAATAACGCTCAAACAAAACTCGTTACGCAAAACACCGAACATAAAACAACACAAGTCATTTCTACACCACCAAGGCGATCAAAATGAACTTACCCAAAACAACATTCCTCAATCACCATAATAAAACCACGCAAAGGGATTTAGTACCAACACACACTTATATCATACATATATCACTTCAACCACCTAGGAGGCTAGGACACACCAAACAACGTCAACCGAGTCACGACTATCAATTAAACTGACTTGCTAAAACCACGGTTGTTACAAAAATTATTTATGCAACAACCATCAATAATTAAAGAACATACCGAATTATTGATTAGAATTTTCGAATGAAAAAAACTTGGTTATAGGTAGTCGATCTCCATCTTCATTCTTTCCTCCCATTTTTCAACCAATATATTGTTGAACAAGTATTGGTTGCACCTACGGTTGCAAATAGATCCCCCTATGGTTGGACGAATTCTTGAACCTCCATAATTGTTATCCTCGTGGTTTTCATGGTTGTTACCTACACCTAAGAACATGAAACGTAGTTTCTGATAGATAGTGGGTTTCTTGTTAAGTTTGGTTACGATTTTGATAAAATCATAATCCATGTGCTCTTTAGGCAGTACCCACAGACAATATGGGTTTTTGAATCTTTTACACCATTTACCGTCCATGATACTAACAAGCTCTAGATGCCAACCAATGCAAAGCCTCTATACCATTTAACATTAGGATACTAACAATCTTTGATGTTAACTAACGCACGACGCGAAAGTGAATTTTATTAAACCCTAATCCAAGGGTTGATAAACGAAACGCACTCAAGGGAATAAAAACCAAACAAGGGATAAAAATCTAAAACACAAAGTTTATTATAACCAAAAGCTTAACTACATTGATAATGAGCCCTATATTTATAGGGAAGCGAAACTTACATTAAAAAAAGAAGCCTAAATAAAGTGAAAAATGAATCAAGTACTCCTAATAAAAGAAAATTATGGAATCGATGTCTCTACGGCGTAGGGAGATGTTTCCATCTACGGCGTAGAGACTTTAACCTCGATTAAAATCCTATTCGAGAGTTATACGGCGTAGAGAGGAAAATACCTCTACATCGTAAAGGCCACAACTTCTACGTATTTCGATCTTAATCTTGTCCCCATCAAACTATGCCTTTTTGAGATCTACATGAGCTAATTAATTTACTAGACGAACTTTGCACATAGAAAAATATATAGTGTAAGTAAGTAAGTCAGTTTTCTCGCTAAGATGTTATAGCGTGTATCGTCCTTGGTTATATTAAAAGACACTTCCAAGACGTCGCAAACAAACTGAAGATAATTATACTTCAGTATGTGATGCGGTACCATCGAGTGGAATACTTGAACTATGGAGATAAAGTTTGAGTTCGTAATAGGGAGCTAATATGCACACCCCCAAAAGTGATGTGTATACCACAATCATGCATATGTGGTATTGTACTATGTTCATCACTAGTGTGATTTTGCGGTATGCACATCACTTTTGGTGATGTGCATATCAACTCCCTTAGTAATATTGAGTAAAGTTTCAGTGACCTCGTATTCTCTCTCCAAGTCGGATGATGAGATATTTCTCAAAGTATTTTGAGTTTTAGATATAGTATACGCTAAAAATGATACAAAGTTAATACAAAAGTAAATATGAAGTATTAAAGGGTACACTTTTTTTCGGTAAAAGGTCAAAAGACCGGGTAAATATATTACTCCAAAAAAAGTTTAAGTACAAAGGATATGGGTGAATTCCATATCTCAGCCCATTACATAGGCAGAAAAACTTACATAACAAGATACTTCCAATTCTCCAAATAAGAAAAAACCACTACTCAAAAGATACCATTAGACTCCTATGAAAACAAAATTATTTTCTAGCAAGACCTTGGAGCTTGATAACATACGTGTCATATAAAGCATCCAAATTCCCTAGAAGATCGTAGACCTGATCCGCATAGTTATCATAATCATCTTCACGATCATGACCACCACCAAATAGGTTCGTGGGCTCATCAAACGTATTCACAACTTCGTCTTCATCACTGTCTGAAACAACAATCTCTCCCACCTTAGAGATGGGTTAGCCCTCTTAGTAGAAGAAGTAGACCCCGGATAATCAACCTTTTGAATAGGATGACCATCATCATCCACAAGAGTAGCTTTCCCATCAATAAGTAGCTTTTCAAGCTCCTCAATTTTCTCAACTAAAGGAGTAGAATTAACATCCTTTGTTCCCATTGAATCAATCACAAGCGGTACTTGTGATGCATTACCGGTCTCTAAAGACCCGTCCTCCTTAGCTTCCTTTGGAATACCCGAATTCACATACTTAGTCACTTCATTTGTAAGAATACCAAAGTCATCAGTATCATCCATATGAAGGGCATCAAACCGGTTTGATGTAGCAATCTTCGTACCACTCGTAGTAGCCACATCAGCGGCCTTCGTATCACTAGTACTAGCCACATCAGTAGACTTTTTCTTATTGGCATTCATTTTCTTGGGTGCAGTAGGAGGCACTTTGGTTTGATATTGCATCTTCTTTCCCACAACAGGTTTAGTAAAACCTCCCTTAAATGGTACACTTTACTATTGAGTAAAGCTTTAATGTGTAGTTAAAGGAAAAATGTATTCCTTCATTGATATTTGACACGTAAAAGAAAACTTAAGCGTGACTGATTAAACCCTAAACCCTTTTCGCGTGTTTAAAAGAATGTTTGTCAATAGTAAACGTTATCTCTTCTTCGTTTAACACATAACATTGCTCTCCTTATGAACCATCCGAACTCGATGATTTATCAGCCAAGCTTGAAGTTCGGCGTACTGAAACATTAACTTTCGTTTTTGTTTAAATAGGAAATACATACGGAGTAACAATTTTTCATTCAACTAGGTGCATTTTTGTTTATCTGTTTTCAACATTAAATGTTATAATTCTTTAATTTAATCAAGAATGAATTTAACCATTAAAATCTACACAATTTGTGTTATATAATTTTGTGCGTTTAGTCTTATACTCTTTGCAAAGTAAAATATGCCTCAACTGTCATATAGTTTGTTCAACTCTTCGTTAATTAATCTTAGTAAGGGAAGGGATCAAGTGAGAAGAATAATTAAAATGAGAAGGGTAAGAAGTAATTCTAGCCTCACATTTCAAATTAGGAGGGAAAATTTGAAGGAAGATGCATCCACTTTTGTAGGTGCATCTGAAATGTGTGGTTACGGTTACTTCTCATTTTAATTATTCTTCTTATTTGATCATAATTCTAGTAACTTAACATAAAATTAACAAATTGTACAAAACTCATATTGTGCATTATCTGCTTGTACTGTAGAGTGTGCGGATCAATAAATTGAGTGTGTGGATCAATTCCCAATTAACAAAGTGAGAATATCAATTGGTATACATAATACCGGACAGTTTTTTTCTTTGAATAGTGATAAAAATCTTTTATAGATCGATCATTCAACTACAGGAGTTTAATTTGAACTCAAGTACGAAAAGCTAAAATTTAAATGACGAAATATTTACATGATTACATTAGACAGAGTTTACTACACTAAACAAATGAGAATGGCCTAATACCATCTAGCTGATGTGTAACACTCAATACTTCCATTCATGATGATATAAGTATTACCAGGTTTTTTCAGTTTAAAACCATTTTTTACATCGTATTGAGAGCATTCATCCACCATCTCTAGTATGAAATCAAACAAAGTAGTCTACGATGGTTTATACCAATGGACGAGCCTATGACGAGACACAATTAGCTTGGTTAAGCAAGTGGGGATTAGACTAGGAAGTGAGCTAGTAAATATTGATCGAGTTGAGCTTAAAGTGATGATTGACGAATACAAGAATTTTTAGTTATAAACAATAATTTGGTTATAAGCTAAATACTACTCGTAGCAACCGGTAGGTGTAATAGTAAGGATCATGCAATTCCTTAGCGCAAATAATCAGAAATGCTGATTAATGTAGTAGGACTTTAACGAAGTCCAATTTGCGTGGTAGAGCTAAATTCGGCCCAAAAGTCAATTTAAGGGATTACAGATTAAGCCCATTAGAAAAAAAGACTAAATTACTAAAGCACTTTCTAGCCCATAAATTAAGCCCATTAGAAAAAAAGACTAAATTACTAAAGCACTTTCTAGCCCATAAATAAGGCTTAGAGAAGTATGCTCACTCATGGGCCATGGCAACTTAAAAAGTTTTTCGGCCATAAACTGTTTTGCTAGAGTATACACGCATACCTCTGTGTGGTTAAGTTGAACTGGTATAACCTGGACCATTGAAACATGACTGCTCGGTTTAGTGAAAGCTGTATGTGAAGAAATGAGCTAATAATTGCAGCATTAATATTGCAGTTTCTGGTAAAGGTAAAAATGGTGCATGTGTCGTCATGGAAAATTATTGAATAAGCTAAGTTGCACCATCTCCATCTGCAAAAAAACGAATTCTGTAAATATTAAGGTGCTGTGCATAAGTCTTCTTAAAACTATATACTGTAAAAAAGAGGTATAGTATTGCTCTTATCTTTTGTCCTTGTAATGTTTAAATAATAAACATATGTGATAGTGATAATCTTTTTTTGTCAAAGAGATAAAAGTGAAGCATAATAAGTATATAACATTCGATTAACCACCATCAAATGACCTGATAGTAAGGTCTTTGGCTTTCAAATAAGATGTCAATAATTCAAACATCTTTAGATGTGTATATTTAAAATTGGTCAAGGAGGACCATTGGAGTTTTGGTCCTATGGGTGGAGCACTTGTGCACGAGTCAATAGACCCGGGTTCAAGTCCCACTCTTGTCCTAAAGTTCTCAATGGTACCATCCCCCCACCGCAAATGCTCAGATTGACTGGTCAACGAGGGGCCTATTGGAGAAAATGGTCAGGGTTCAAAGCCCACCTCCTGATAAGTACAGTCACTGAGACAGGTGCTCACAGTTGGCATCTTTAGGATGCATGGGACAGGGTGATCCCACAATTCTTCACCTTTTGGAGAAAAATTGGTCAAGGAGGGTTGGAAACGTTTCTGAGATTAACCCGGTGAGGCCACGCGTACATCTGAGTAAAAAAAAATCCCGCCTTCCCGANAAAATATCATTTAAAAATCATTAACATATAAAGCAACACACGTGAATAAAACATTTCCAAAAAGAGCCAATATTATAAAAATCCAAAAGGTGAACAATCGAGCCAGTGTGAATACAAAAAAACATTGTTATCTGATGTGTATATTTGGTTATATATCTACCACTTAAAAATAACATTTAAAAATCATTAAGATAGAAAGCAACACGTGAATAAAACATTTCCCAAATGGCCAATATTATAAAAATCCAATAGCTAAACAACCGAACCGGTGTGATAAAAAAAAGTAATATTATTTGTGAAGGACGTTATTTTGTGGTATATCATACCATTTTATGGTATAGCATACCATTTTATGGTATTAGTCATGTCATTTGATAATTGATAAATTTAATGTCGTTAAGTAACTGGACCTTGAAAAAGATTTATCGCTTTTTTTTTTAATGGTCACTCCATGTCTTTCTTTCACCGACATTTATGCACAATAATCTATAACCTAACATCTTACTAGAACACTGTCAGGTGAATTGGCACATGCGTTACGTAAAAAAATAAAAATTGTGACCTAAAAAGTTGGAATCACCGTTACTTTGAGGTTCAATTTACAGGTTAGTAATTCATTATTATAATGGATTATAAATCCTTTTCAGCTCATTTTCAAAATAACTTTTTTTCTTTTTGTTGTCTTTATTTATCGCTGAAGTACTGTTCATTATTTTAAAATATTTTTAGAAGATGATAATGTTTAGCTGTTTGGGGAACGTTGACATCGTTCGGAGATTATAGGATTGTTGTTGCATGGCTATTGATGTATATGTATGTATACTGATGTTTTGTTTTTGGTTTTTGTGTGTTTACAAATATAAGCTTTGAAATTGTTTGAAAAATACATGTTTGTTGTTATTGGCTATGGATGTAGTTGTAAACTGTTTTACTTATGGTTTTTGCATTATCTACACGCGCTTGGTGTTTAACAACTTCGTATACGAGCATCTCGTGCACATGTTTGCCATTAAAAAAGTCATTTGTGATGCTTTAACACGAGAATAGTAGAATGCATAACATTTAATTATCGATACGGGGAAGTAAATGAGAGTCGCACAGGGTGTATGTCTTTCATAGTGGAAATTGCAGTGATTTGTGATGCTTTAACAAGAGAATAGTAGAATGCATAAAAAGTCGTTTGGGCAGCTCGTACATTTGGAAATTGCAGTGATTTGTTGAAATTGTTTTTGGGCCGTCAAGAATGTATCAGCAGTGAAAGTAAGCTCTTCGACATTGATGTTGTTTACATTTCTTTGTCTTACAAGAGTTGCTGATATTTTTGATTTTTCCTTTATGATATGCCTCATTTACGTAAAGCTATTATTCATTATTGCCAAATGTTTAAGATTTATTTCATACTTAGCATACTCCTGTTGCATCAAAATATGAAAACCAAGAGAAAATTATCCCAAGTATCTAATAATGAACCGGCGAATAATACTCATAATTTGGATCCAACTGTTATAACTAAAAAACAAGATGTAAAAGAAAGTTCTTCCTATAATAGTATCAGATTATCTTATGCAAATATTGGAATCGGGTCACATGAAGTTAATACTTTGCAAAGTATGGAAAATATTAGCATTGCGTAGTCAAAGTCAGACAACAAGGGGTGGGGTTTAAGATCAATTGAAGACGAAAATACGAGTGTTGTGCGGCCGATGCTTACAAATAAGGTTTTTTTAGGTCAGCTGAAGATGAAATTAAATGTGGATTGCCAACAGCCACCACTAGTCTTGGAAAGAGTTGTGCGACATCTTCTTCTCTGTAGGATGATGTTATACATAAATAGGTTGACGCAACATGTAGATGTAAGTAACTATATTTTGTGCTTTCCAGTTTCAAAAATATTTTAAACATTACTAATTTTCTCATACTTGCTGCCTACTGTAGCTACAAGTGAAAGTGTTGTAATAAATACTAACAATGAACGTGGCAGTCATATTCGAACTCATGCTGCAACCCAAGGGGGAATAGCAAAGTAGCTAAAGTATCTAATAACGAAGTCAATGTAGTGCAGGCTAAGTGAAAAAGTAGTGGGATTTTCTTTAAATCAGTTGAAAACGAGATGAAAAACAAGTTTCCTATAGTTACTACTACTGTTCAAACGGATTTCAAAATACCTTTTTCTCTACAGCATCATAGAGTACCGAAGAAGTCGACGTAACATGTCCTTGTAAGTAAGGATTGCAACAAGTATTGTTGGGTTTTAGGATTCTACTTCTGAGAAACTATCAAAATGTTAATCTGCTGCTGTATACTGAATCTGCTGCTGGATGCTGAATCTGCTGCTAGTGTGAAAGTGCTGCTAGAAGGATTGCAAGACTCTGCTGCTCAGAGTTTATTATAGAAACGAGTCTTGTAATTATAGTAAAGATTGTATAAATATTCTATAGGTTTAGAATATCTTTTGTTTGTGTAAGAAGTCATTGTAAACCGTGTAGGGTTCCTTGTCTATAAAAGGAGATCCCTAGGGTTAGAATATGTACGTGTCTGTGAAAAAGTCGAATCACTTCAAGGTTGTAAACTCTAGCATTGTTTAGAGTGCTCGTATTAATATATTAAAGTGTTTAAGTGTGATAATATTGTTATTGTGTTCATCTTAAGTTAAACAATATATTCCGCGTGTTGTTTAAGTTTATTACAATTCAAGTCAGCTTCTATATAAGATCTACAATTCAAGTGGGATCAACAAGTGGTATCAGAGCTTGTGATCTAGAAGCTGTGATCAAGAAGAACTCAAGTACTCTCAAAATCTGTTCTTAACCTCAACTGAAGTCATGGGTGATGACACACATATGGTTACTGCCTCCAAGGTGCCAATGCTCAAGCAAGGAGAATATGAGCTTTGGAAGATGCGCATCAGGCAATATATGCGCATGATTGACTACAAGATGTGGAATGTTGTTCTGGAAGGTGACAAATTCCTAGTGGTTGTTGATGGGAA